>SNQJ01S0002588.1:4697-15490 GCA_010110895.2 Picea sitchensis
CAAGCCCAAACTAAACATGAAAGTAGAATAAATCAATATGATATCTATGGCAAGCATTTGCTCCAGTTTGTTGTTGTTATCAACCAACCATATTATTGACCTTTATTGTATTTCCATATTATAAGAGTAGCATTGTTTAGTTTTTTCCAATAAGAGCAAGAATAATGCTTTAAATTTACAAAGATGTTGAAAGTTTATATATGTAAAGTTTAATTTTTAAAAGATGTTAAAACTTTATATATGTATTTGTGATTTTGTTTATCATTTTCTAATCAAATCTTTATGGATGTTAGACTTTCAATATTGTGTTAAATATAATCATATAATTATTAATACAAATTAAATTAGTATTTTCAATATTGTAGTTGTTGCTTGTTGCAGTGGGAACATTGTTGTCCTAGATTAATGTGGTCTTAGACTCAGTTTCAATTTTATGTTTCCTCTAAATTTAGGGGAAATTTCTACTTGTTAAACACCGGGAACTCGTACAACATAGGTTATTTAGGTTATTTGTTTAAAATTTTAATTTTATTATTTTGTTTAATAGAAATTTTTATATTTTAAATAAATAAAATATATTTTACTATTTTTAAAAAATAAAAAATGACATTTTGTCACTATTTATTTTATTTTTAAATATTATGAAGTTTAAAATTTAATTTAGTTTATATTATTAATAAGTTTGATATAAAATGGAAAAAAAATAAGTTTTAAATTATAAATTTGAATTGGAAGATATATGGAGAGTTAGGGTTTCAGATTACACGCAACTAGGGTTCGATATCGTTTCATCCAATGGAGGTCGAAGGAGGGGAGAGAAGTGCTCCCTCCTTCCGCAATGTTTTGGCCGCAATCCTCACAACAAATCGTTGTAGGAAGCCCAAGGAAAAGTTGTGGAAACCTAACCGAGAGCGGGAGGGGTAGTCAATTCGAGCACTCACGCTAAAGCGAGAGAACTCCTAGAAAAGGGGATCCAACGAATGTATACCCAAGACGGTCAATAGACCAAAGTATGGGATTGATTCCATTGAGATCAATAAATATATCTAGTACATGTACATGTAGGATCATGCCATCATAGGTAAGTTCATGGGAATTTGGCCTTATGAAAGTTTGATTTGGTAGATCAGTTGAAGATGGAAAACAAAAGGGTGTGTGGATCTGAAACTTTGCTTAAAGGGTTTTTTCACAGTCATATTCACCAACTTGGAGGATCAAGAGCGAGTATTTGAGAACAATCCTTAATTCTTCAACTTGGTAGGAATATACTTTCGATTTTGGACTTAAAAATTTAGCTTCGACCACGAAGACTTCAAAGATGCACTAGTTTGGATTCGTCTATATTCTCTACCACACTATTTTTGGGATGGGGAGATCCTGGAAGGGATCCACAATGCCTTAGGTTCTTTTGTCAAGATATCTAAAGTGTCCACTCTAAACATTAGGTGTTTCAATATTTTATACACAGTTAATCTCTACAAAGCTCAAGCAATATAAATAATGGTCATTGATTTCTTCTCCATAGTAAGAACACTTTCAGCTAAATTCCAACTAATAAGATTGTTAGAATCAATGTTTATTACAAATGTTTATGGCCCTCAACTAATGAAGGCTAAAATTCATTGGATTGTAGGAGGGGACTTCAATATTATCACTTCTCTAGATGAGAAAAGAGGAGGATTTAGACATTTAGAAGCTTATTCTAAGTGACTCAAGCACACTGGAAACAATTTTCGAGGAGTAATGCAACAAGTGTTCTCCAAGATGGATGAATTTGTTCTCTCTGAATCCCTCTTAATGCATGGATTGAACATGGAAGGTGCAATTCTTCCTTGCTCCAGATCTAACCACTAGCTGATTTTCTTAGAGATAGACATGAAAGGGAGTCCACAAAATTTTCCCTTTAGATTCAAGGTCTTCTGGCTAGATCATTCCTCATTTCAGAAGAAAATTGCAAGATGGTGGTAGGAAGCAACGATAGACAAGGGAACTCCCATGTGCAAGTTTCAACAACAGTTCAAGAATATTAAAATCAGGCTCAAGAAATGGAGAAAATAAGAATTTGTGGACATTTTCAAAGCCAACAGAGAAACATAGGAAAAAATGAAACAAATTCAACACAAGATTATACTAATCGAGAGAATAGAGAGCTTAATTGTAGGAGAAATAGAGCTTCAAACTCAATTGGATATTATAAAAAAGCAGGAGGAATTATTATGGAGAAAGAAATCCATAGTTCAATGGATAAAAGAAGGAGAAAGAACCTCAAAATTGTTTCATATGTAAATGATACAACATCGCCACGACAATAGAATATCATCACTAAAGGACATTCAAGGAAGCAAACTTACTAAGCATCGAGACATAGAAAACAAATTAGTTAACTATTGCCAAACTTTGTTAGTAGATCCCTAACCAAATCGATAGGAAGCCATTTAGAAAATCACTCAACATATACCTTGGCTAGTCACTTCTGAGCATAAAAACCCCCTCTTAAGAAACATCACCATGGAATAAGTAAAGAAATATGTCATGGACATGCTAGTGGGTAAGTTCCTAGGACAAGACGATTTCACAATTGATTTCTTTCGAGCATGTTGTTCAATCATCAAACAAGAAGTTTGGGAACTTGAGGAAAAATACAAACAATATTAAAATGTTCTCCCAACGCTTAACTCAACCTTCTTTGCATTAATTCCCAAAGAGTATAAAGTTGAATACCCAAGCCAATTTAGGTCTATTTCCCCATGCAATGTTATCTATAAAATCAATCAAGGTAATCATCAATCATCTAAAGCCCCTCCTACTTGAATTGATATCTATAGAACAATTAGGATATATAGTGGGAAGGCATATTTTAGATGGAATCATTCTTGCTCATTAGATGGTTAATTCATTAAAAATTTCAGAAAAGGTAGACATTCTCATCAAACTTGACATGTCAAAGGTGTTTGATAAATTAAGCTTGCAGTATATTAGGCACATCCTCTTCGATTTTGGTTTTTCTGACCAGTGGACAAATTGGATAATGTCCCTCACATCCGCGACCTTCTTCCCCATTCTAATAAATGGTTCTCCTTCAACCACCTTCTCGCCCTCTAGGGTTATCTTTTAGGGGAAACCACTCTCCCCATTCCTCTTTATATTGATGGCGGATGGCCTAGGAAATCATCTCAAGGTGGTGGTTACTAAAAACAAGGTCAAAGGTTTGAGGCTACATGGAGAAGATCTTATTGCTTCACATCAAAAATATGTAGATGACACCATGTTAATGGTTATCCCCGTAGCTTGGGAAGAAAATGTTATCAAACAAGTTATATCATATTTCATGGATGCTTCTGACAACTTGATCAATCAGGGTAAGTCTCAAGTTTTCTTTTTTAATATGCCTCATGTTGTTCAAGTTAATATTTCAAGAATTCTTGGCTTCCATTGAAGCTCCCTTTCATCCAAATACCTAGGAGCCCCTCTTTTTGGAAATTCTTTGCATAATGCATTTTGGGAGGAACTTCTCTCAATAATAGAAAAGAAACTCTCGGGATGGACTTTACACTCTCTAAACATGGAATGGTGATTGATTCTTGTCAAATTTATCCTTCAAGCAATGCCTCATTATTATTATTTTTCACTAGATTTCCCTAACACATTCTAAAATCTATTCAAAATCTGTGAAGATACTTCCTATGGTGAGGTGTAGAGAAGAACATAAAATTTCCTTTAGTCTCATGGGACAAATTATGTCTTCCCAAACTAGCAAGAGGACTAGGCCTAAGAGAACTTAAAACCATTAACTCAGTCCTTGGAGCCAAAAATTAGCGGTGATGGCTACATAATGGCAATGAACTCTGGGGAAGACTTTAGAAAAGAAAATATGGATCAGGATTAGAAAATCAAGATTTAATTAGTCTAGATGGAAGTAGCATGGGATCTCTAATTTGGAATGTGGCATGGAAAAATAGGAACCTCATCCAAGATCATTTCTTTTGGGAAAGAAGGGATAGGAAGACTTCTTTATTCTAGGATGATGCCTGGAAAAAACTACCCAAATGGAAGGACCAAGCATAATTACAGGGTTTAAGAGTGTCCATGCTTAATATTGAGAAAATTATTCTCTCATTACTAGAATCCTTTAATCTTAGACAAAAAATGGCAAGCCTAGATCCCTAAAGAACAATGCCCCCCACTCCTAGAGCATTTAGACTAGAATGGATTTTGGAATGAATTGTTTGATTGAAAAACAAAAATTGACGAGGGCCTAGAAAATATTAGATGAGGATATCAACCAAGGGGTGGGTTCACCATCAAGAAGGCTTATAGATTAGTTTTGCCTAAACAAGAGATATTGTAGAAAATATGGGAGCAAAACATTGGCTAAAAATATCTACTTTTCCTTGGCTAGTGGCAAGAGGTTAAATATTAACATGGGACAATATTGTTAAGTGTGGATTTCATAGATTGTTCTACTTTCACCCGTGTCAGGTAAAGGAAGAGACAATTGAACATCTTCTCAATAGTTATTCATTGAACATTGGAGACATAATATACATCCCAATCCTAATCCCATTCTGATTCATGCATGGTAACTATTTCCGAGGTTCCTACTAAATATGGAAAGATATAAATAAAATATTTTTTGAGTAAGAACAAATGGGAGTAGACCAAGTATGGCTTAGAATCAAGCATACTATTCAGGACATCCTTTTGATTACTAGAAGCCCAACTATAGAAATGTGAACCACTCCCACAAGGTTTTAGTATTACTAATTTATGATAGCTATATGGGTATTGAAAACAATAATGAAATATAATTATATGCCCTCGAAACTGGTCTTCACATAACTACTCGTGAAATCTTCACAAAACTAGCGGTATAAGGACACTCTTGGATCATCGTCTAAATGCTAAAAAAAACTCAAGATGGGTTGAAATTAAGAAAAATTTACAAAAGTCGAAGGATGAAGGGCAATCTGGAGCACATCAAGCACCTTCTACGTCAAATTTCCATATCATCCCCTCCCATGGTATGCAAGCAACCAACATTTTATATATATATATATATATATATATATATATATATATATATTTTATTTTTTTTGTTGGTCAGGTTTTCTTAGTGGCACACGATAGAATTGTTATCTATACAATTTTTTCTTCTCAATTTAATAGAAATTATTATTAATTTACTAAGAAATATATAAATTAATAAATTAAAAATATAAATTAATAAATTTGAAAATATCTAAAACATTAAAAAAAATTGTAAAATTTTCTATAATTTGAAACTCAAAAAATAGCTAGAAGGATCTCTCATGTTTAAGTTGAAATTTTTATTAATATTAAAATATTAATTTTAAAATTTTGTTCATACTTACTTGTTAAGTTTCAATCAATTCAAATTTCTATTAATGTTAAAATATTAGCTTTAAAATTTTGTTCATACTTGTTAAGTTTTAAATGAAAATTCAAAATAGTCGAGAAATCCATTAGGTTTAAATTGAAATTTCTATTAATTTTAAAATATTAAATTTACAATTGTATTCATATTTACATTTATTTGTTTGGTTAAGTTTCAAATTAAAGATTCAAAACAGCTAAAAAGAGATCAATCATATTTAAATTGAATTTTTTATTAATTTTAATTTGGTTAAGTTTCAAATTAAAGATTCAAAATAGTTAAAAAGAGATCTATCATGTTTAAATTGAATTTTTTATTAATTTTAAAATAGTAATTTTACAATTTTGTTCATATTTACATTCATTTATTTGTTTGTTTTGTTAAGTTTTAAATAAAATATTCAAAATAGCTAATGAAAAATCCATCATGTTTAAATTGAAATTTTTATTAATTTTAAAATAATAATTTTACAATTTTGTTCATTCATTTATTTTTGTTAAGTTTCAAATAAAAATTCAAAGAGAAATTACAATTTTGTTCATACATACATTTATTTGTTTTGTTAAATTTCAAATGAAAATTCAAAATAGCTAGAAATCCATTAAATTGAAATTTCTATTAATTTTAAAATATTAATTTTATAATTTTGTTCATACTTACTTGTTAAGTTTCAAATGAAAATTCAAAATAGCTAGAAACACATCATGATCTTTAAATTAAAATTTCTATTAATTTTAAAATATTAAATTTACAATTTTGTTGCTACTTACATTTATTTGTTGTGTTAAGTTTTAAATGAAAGATTGAAAATAGGTAAAGAGAGACTCATTATGTTTAAATTGAAATTTTTATTAATTTTAAAATGGTAACTTTACAATTTTTTTCATACTTATATTCATTTATTTGTTTTGTTTCAAATGAAAGATTTAAAATAGCTAAAGAAAGATCCATTATGTTTAAAGTGAAATTTTTATTAATTTTAAAATAATAGTTTTACAATTTTGTTCATACTTATATTTATTTATTTGTTTTGTTAAGTTTTGAATGAAAATTCAAAGAGAAATTGATGATGATGATGATTAACGTCCACTAAGACCGAATTGTCTATCGGACCTTAAGAGGGTAAGTTATTACTTGCGATTATTTATAATTTTGTTTCTGTGCTTGAAAAGCATTAAGAGAAGCTTTCCAAGATCACCATACTTTTGTTGAGTTAAGAGGTTAGGAAGGTTGGTAGTGTGAGAAATAGTTTGAAAATAAGATCTAATATGGGTATAGTCTAGACAATATAAGATAAAGTGATTTTCATCTTTAACCTTCTTAGTGTCACAAAGGTGACACACTCTTTCATCCCTTGGCGATTTAAGAATTGACCAACGTCCACTTTCACTATGGAACCCATCATAATTTGTCCTTATCTTAGCAATGTTTATTTTTTTCTTTACACTTGGCTAAAGAGATAGATAATTTTGTTCTTCTAGATTAGGGTTGATTACATCCTTATAATACCTTAATTTTATTTTTTTCCTCTAACTCTTTATCACACCACATTTTCTCCTTAAATTTTGATTTGACATTTTTTTTAATAGTATATTTATTTTGCAAAATCGTGTCTTCCATGATTCTCCAATAGTTTATCCAAGACTGAGCATCTTTATGACATCCTTGCTTGAGTTGATGGTGGTTATGACTTGATTTTGAAACAATTTTAAGAAGCATCTTGGCTTCTATGTTGTTTAACTTGTTCTTATACATTAGGTATCTAGTCATAGCCATGTTATCAATGGGGGAGAGGTTTTTTTCTAAGGGGAGGATGAGATAGGGCGTATTTCCTTTAATTTTGAGATTATATGTTATAAAATTCTTTTGTATTTGCTCTATCTTTCTTCACGATTCACAAGAGATACTACAGGTCGAGACTTCACATCCATAAAGAATAGCAGGTGTAACAAGAGTCTCAAAGAGGAGTTTCTTCTTATCCCAACTCCAAAGATCATCTGATTTACAATTGTTTTCAATCACGTAATAAGCTTTATATCCCCCAATAATCCTTTTCTCAATGCTATAATTCCTATTGAGCTTGTGGTGAATATCAATTCCAACATTTTTGTATGAAGTCACTTCCTCCAATTTTTTGTTGTCATATATGAAGGTATCATAAGGGATATTATTGGATTTAATAATCATGACCTTAGTCTTAGCAATATTAACAGTCATACCCATATTGGAGGAAAAATCCTTGAGGATTCTTAGCTGGTTTTCAATATCATGGGATCTCCTTGCCATAAGAATGATGTCATCAGCATAAAGAAGAATATTGATGACTATACCAGTGAGAGTAGGGCTGACACAACCTTCTTTTTCCAAGCAATCTTCTAACTTGTCAATGTATATGCCAAAAAGGGTAGGGGACAAGGGACAACCTTGTTTGACTCTAATATTGTAGTTAATCTCTTTTGACCATCCCTCAATGTTTTTAAACTTAGAAATAATGTTCTCATACATCCTTATTACAACAACCCTCAACTCGAGAGGCACTTTTATCTCTTCCAACCTATTCCAAAGGTTTTTCCTAGGAACCATGTCAAAAGATTTTCTAAAGTGAACAAAACAACAAAAAAAATTGGTTTAAGTATTGCAAAACTCCACTTCAATGATCCTAAAGGTAACAAGATGGTCCATAGTTGAATGATATCTCCTAAACCTGGCCTAACATTTATCTCTTTTACCATGACTTTCTAGCCAAAGGCTATTCTTCTTTTCCAAAATAATTCCATAAAGCTTGGCTAAAATTGGGCTAATAATAATGGCCCTATAATTAGAGGGAATGTTTCTATCCCCATTTTTAAAAATAAGAACAATGAGSCTTTGYGTCCATGGTTTAGGGAAGCCCTTCTTAGCTGCTAAATTAAAGAGCTTATGTATGTGAGGGATAAGGATTAGCTCTCCGATTTTAAAAATTTCATCTTGGTAGCCTTCAATGTCCTTAGCCTTCCCATTTGCAAACCGCTTAACCCTTAAATCTATGTCATCTAAAGAAAAAAATTCTTTCTTTGTAGGGACAATAAGAATGGTGTCCATGGCATTAGGGAACTCGTAAAGACTTTTAAGGTAGGAATTTCAGTCCCTTAAGGGAATCCTATTATTTTCTTTAGTATTACAATTTATAATTTGGCTCGAGAATTTCTTAGGATCCATCTTATATAGTTGTGAAAGTTGTTATTGCCTTTTATTGATAGTGTCTTTTTTTCATTTTAATTAGGCCTTTGTACGTATTGATCTTATCGAGTTTTAAGGACTCATTAGAAGCATCCCTAATGACTTTCCTAGCAATTCTACATTCTTTATCATACCAAGGGTTGGTTGTTCTATTATTCTTTTTATAAGACACCTTGAAAGAGAAATTTTTAATAGAAGTGGAAAGGGTAGTTGTAAAATTATGATAGAGTTCTTCAATGTTGTCCTTATAAGTTAGGAGATTTAATTTACTATTTAAATCCTTTAATAAAATTTCAACATTAGTTTTGTCAAAGTGAAAATTCCTTTGATTATCAGAATTCTCTTCAATGGTGCTCCTATGCATGGAAAATTTTAGAGTTAGGGTTAAAGGTTTTATGATCAGAGTGAGGCTCATGGTCATTTAAAAGGTCAAAAGTTTCTGTTTGGTTGGAAACAGGGATATCAGATATCAAATGATCTACAACACTACTTCCTAGCCCATGAATACAAGTAATCTCATTGGAGTTTGGCCAGTTCATTACTCCATTGCAAATTATTAGGTCTTGAGAACTACAGAGCTTGACCAACTTAGTACCAAACAAATTCTCAATTAGGTCTTTAGAGCTTCTTTTTTAGCTATTAGATAAAACAAGTTTCTCATCTAGCCATACAGGATTACATTTTGAATCAGTACTTAAAAGAGTAGCTTGTTTAGTTGCATTTCTAGCATTAAAGTCTCCTAGCATGAGGATATTACCTTCATTTTTCAAATTATAAATATCTTGTTCTAAATTATTATAGGGACAATTGTTATATAGATTATTTTCTTATAAAAAGTATAATAATTATATGAAAAATAGAAAATTTCTATATACATATTCTTAGCATTGGTGTCTGGAATTTCTATCCAAATGTACTGATTGAGAGGGTCAATCTTATGAAGTTGAATGTGGGGAGAAATGATGTTTCTAATATAACAATCTATGCCTCCTATCCCTCTACGGTGGGATTTTTTGTTCCATGCTGACCACAAAACAAATCCTTCTATGTTAGGGACCTTAGACTCCTCATGAGTTTCAACTAGATAGATAATATCAATATCACTCACGATCCAACTTATCATAGGACCTTTACGCCATGGAAAGCCACGAAAGTTCCAAAAAATGATCCCGAGTGTCCCAAATTCTTATTTATTATTATCCATCTGGTCTCTATCCCTAACAATAACTTTTCGATTTCTAATTATTTCCCATTTTTCTTCTTTCCTAGCTTCTTTTACTTTTTGAACTTCCTTCCTTAATTCAGTTTGGCCTTAGAGAATGAGGTCTTCATTTATATATATCCATGACCTTTTTAAGCTCGGAGATTGCTAAGTATGATATATTTATGGTCATTACAACTTACTTTGACAAGGATCAACCTATCTTTGTGATCAATTATTTTTCCTAGCCTCTTTGCTTCTATGAGGTAAGTTGTATCAATTTGTGATTTATAATTTAATTCTTATTTTACTATTTCTACCATATCCTTGTCTTGTTGTTATTTTATACAAAAAATCATGAGGTTCAAGGTTTTTTCTTAATCTCATGATCCTGTTTGATTAGCTTATTCATTTCCTCTTTGATGGGTTTGCTATCCAATTTGTTTTTCATATTACTGAGGGTCAAATTGTTGGTTAGTTTTTTTTCTAGCTCTTTAATCATATCTTTCAAGTTGTGATTTTATTCAACCCCTCCTTGTTGGGTTGATTTTTTTATGTTTTTTCCATTTCTTGAATCCTATCCTCTATTTGAGTTTGAATGGTATCTTTAATTTTTTTTATCAATCATTTCCTCTAGCTCTATTTGGAGTTTTAAGTCTCCTTCTTCACTCCTTTTTTCTAATGATTATAACTCTATTTGGATTTTGGCATCTCTCTCTTCTCTCATTTTTTTTAATGATTCCATAAAATCTTAAAGGATCTCTAGGGTGATTTTGGGGGGCCTCCCCCTGTTAGGAGTTGTAGGAATAGGTGGTGGAGTGCTCATATTGAAAATAAGAGAAAAAATGTAACAATTATTATTTTGGATTGACTTTAAAAATAGAAAATAAATATTTTTGAATTGATAATAATGATATTAATTATTATCTTTCAAATCAATTTTTTCTTATGAAACTTAAAATAAAAAATATTTAAATC
>SNQJ01S0002588.1:15658-60769 GCA_010110895.2 Picea sitchensis
AAAAAAAAAAATTCTGACTGAAAAAAAAAAGGAAAAAAAAATGAAAAATATTATTCTAGTTCAAAACAATAGATATATAATGTTAGAACCTTCAAAACAGTAAATAAGTATTATTCTCATTCAAAACCACAAAGATATAATTTCAAAACAATAGAG
The DNA here is from genome assembly GCA_010110895.2 of Picea sitchensis. Taxonomy (NCBI): domain Eukaryota; kingdom Viridiplantae; phylum Streptophyta; class Pinopsida; order Pinales; family Pinaceae; genus Picea; species Picea sitchensis. The sequence continues at coordinate 15,815 of SNQJ01S0002588.1, forward strand.
AAATATTATTCACGTTCAAAAATACAGAGAATAATGAGTTACAATTGTTAATTATTAATTTTAAAATAATAATTTTACACTTTTGTTCATACTTACATTTATTTATTTTGTTAAAATTCAAAGAGAAATTAAATCTTTATTAAAAATGAGTTAATTGTTAATTATATATTTATACCTATATTTAAAAATGCCAATATATTCTTAGTCATAATCTCAGATCAATGAATGATTTACTTTACATTTCACTACATGGCATCATCAAGTATGCTATGCAAATATTTTAATGACCTAATAATGAGTAGGTTAGATACGTTTCCATACATTTACATCAATATCTACATGCTATGGAGCATTAGAAGAGTGGACGGATTGCAAAGACTTCTTATATTGCTATTGTGCATTTAGGCATCTAGTTCCATTCCATCCCAGTACTAACATCAACTTTATTTAAGAGTGCACTCCATCATTCTATTTTTATTTAGGCATGCACCATTTTAATTCCACATAATTTTCTTTATTTTTATTATTATGTGTATGATTTTAATTTTCACATTATTTATGTTTTTAATTTAACAACAAAAATTCTACTTCCATTGGATTCAGACATCGAGTTACTGACATAGTCCTTGTTTTTATTTATGTAAATGATCCGCCCATGCATTATTGTGTAAAAAATTCCCATGCATTTCATTTATTTTTAAAAGTTCTGAAATCCCATTAATATTATTGTTTATATAATATGTCCATGCTTTTTTAAATTTGAATGGTTTTGAACATGAACGAGATTCAAGAACATGAAAACCAAATTTTGTTAAAAGGTTCAATATATTTATCTTTATAAAAATCATAAAAATTTAAAAACTTATTATTAAAAAATAAAAATATAAAGGTTCAACCCTCAATTCAAAGATAATAAAATAAATTATAACTAAATATTAAAGATTAATTAATTATTATTTAAATTATGAGACTAAATATTAATATTTAATATCAAAGATTAACCTTTAATATTATTAATTTTTAATCTCTTTAATATTTATATTTTCTTGATTTAAATAATATTTAGTATTAACTTTTAGTTTTCTTGATTTAAATCATATATAGTATTCACTTTTAGTTTCTTTAATATAAAGAGGTTATTTAAATCTTTAATATTTATATTTATACTAAATATAAATAAGATTTAACTAAATATACAAATAATATTAAATATTTATAAACAATATTATAAATCCTAATTTAGGAGATGTAATCAATCTTAATTTAGAAGTTCAAAATTATTTATCTGTGAAACTGGGGGTTGGTCAATTCCTAAAAAATCATGGGATGAAAGAGTGTGTCATCTTTGTGAGCCTAAAAAGGTTGAAGATGAAAAGCACTTTTTCTTAGATTATTCAACCTATACCCATATTAGATCTCATTTTCAAAATATTTATCACACTACCAACCTTCCTAACATCTTAACTCAACAAAAGTATGGTGATCTTGGAAAGCTTCTCTTAATGATTTTCGAGCACAAAAACAAAATTCTAAAGAATTACAAGTAATCACTTACCTCTTAAGGTCCGATAGACCAATTCGATCTTAATCTACATTAATCATCATCATCATCATCATCATAAGATTACTAAATAAACATATGATTACTAAAAAAAATATTATAAATAAAATTTACAATATATTTACAAAATATAAATAAAATTTAGTAAACATATGATTATTTATTTAGTAATTTATTAATTAAATATATGATTACTTTAATAATCATGTTATTTATTAAACATATAAATATTTAATAAGGTTTATAAACCTATGATTACTAAATAACTTATTATAAATAATATTTATATGTGTACTAAATAAAAATAAAAATAAGATTTAACTATAATTAGATAACTTCTTTTTAATTTATAAGATTTAAATAACTTCTTTAATATTAATATTTAGTCATGATTTAAATAATATTCAATATTAACCTTTAATCAGATAACTTCTTTTTAATTTATAAGATTTAAATAACTTCTTTAATATTAATATTTAGTCATGATTTAAATAATATTCAATATTAACCTTTAATCATGGTGTGAAATCATGATTTGTTAAAACCACTATATATTAATATTTAGTATTAAAGATTAACTAATTATTATTAAATCATGAGATTAAATATTAATATTTAATATTAAAGATTAACCCTTAATATTATTAATTCTTAGTCTCTTTAATATTCATATTATCATGATTCAAATAATATTTAGTATTAACATTTAGTCTCTTTAGGTTATTTAAATATTTAATATTTATATTTATACTAAATATAAATAATATTTAATTAAATATATAAATAACCTTATTAAAGTTAAATATTAAAATATTAAAGATTTAAGAATAAGATTATAAACATATGATTACTAAATAAAATTTATAATATGTGTACAAAATATAAATAAGATTTAGTAAACATATCATTAAATTTATTAATTAAATACATGGTTACTTATTTAGTATTTTAGTAATCATGTTATTTAGTAAACATATAAATAATATTTATAAACATATGATTACTATATAACATATTATAAAGAAGATTTATAATATGTTTACTAAATAAAATAAAAATAAGAAATTTCATTAAATTAAATAAAATCTTTAATTTATATTAAATAAGATTTAAATAACCTCTTTAATATTAATATTTAGTATTAATGATAAAATTTTAATTAAATATGATTTAAATAACCTCTTTAACATTAATATTTAGTATTAAAGATAAAACTTTAATATTATTAATATTTAGTCTCTTTATTTTATTTATATTATCATAATTTAAATAATATTTCTTATCAACTTTTAATCATGGTACTAAATCATGACTTGTTAAAGAGACTAAATATTAAAGATTAAACTTTATTAATATTTATTTTGAACCTTTATTTATTAAGTTTTATACATTCACTTATAATTAAAAAATATCTAATTGCATTTTCATTTTGTTCAGTTTTTTTAAATTAAAAACAATTGTATTTAGTTTCTATTCACTAGCTCAAAATTTTATGAATGTAACATCACTTAAGTATGATTTCTGAAAATTAGGGTTTATGTTAGGGTTTAGCTTCATTCCTAGCGAAAAAGCCACCTATAACACCTTTGAGATGTTATATTTTTTTAATTTAGGATTTCTGAACATTAGGGTTTATATTAGGGTTTATGGTGGAAGACCAATGGCATTTTCTTAATTACAACATTATGTCTCTCATTTTTTCATGATAAATTTGTGTGGCCATTTTTTTCCCCATATCACCTTTTTCAAATATATTTTTTTTTTTTAGGTGTGCAAACATCCTTTATAAAATGTGCTTATTTAACTTTAAAAACATCTTATCAATGAATTGTGACTATAGCTAAGGTCATCGTTTGAAATTTCGAGATTTCGTCCACTATTGTTGCCTCTTAGAATTTTGAATTTTGATTACATTTGATTACAATGGATACAATTGAACTTAGGGGTCCCTTAGAATTTTGATTGCATTTGAGGTATAAGCATTTGGATAGATTTTGAAGCCCCAATGATGATATTCTACATACATACTTATAATCATTATACAATCGAATGATATACCCATTCAAGAACATATGAATTTTTTCTAACCTTACTCATGTATTATGTTAATTGGAGACTTTAATGTTTTATTAATGTATGCACCATTGACGAAGATGGCTTGAGAGTTATATGTGTATGATATATTTTCGCTCAATTATCATTTTTTATTTACCAACTGTTATCATTTATGATAAATGATAATTGCACAAAAACTTGTTTTTCCAATAAAGGATTCACCCAATTCTTGATTTGCAATAGATATTACAATTATTTATTACACATTAAGGTGTGCTAAGGTGATGAAATGTTTCCATAGCTTGAGGACCTCAATATGTGCTAGATAGATTTCAATATATCTTAAAACAATAATTCAATATTGTAGGGTGTCTATATTGTAGGGTGTCTTCTCTTCAGCATAAACTACCTATGTTTGGTCTTTCCATCCACCAAAAGGATATGTGKATTTAGATGGATTTGCAATTATTTTTATCTTCAGAAACATTATTTTATCACCTTCAGAAATTGTATTTTTTCCATGTAAATGGAGAAGAACCTAAGAGAAACCTTTCTTTTCAGCTTCAAAAATTTTATTTTATCAATGTGTTTATCTAAACAAAAAAATAAACACACATAATGAGTAAATAAAATGTAGATAGATTTGGTTCTCTATTTTATATTGTCTATGGATAATTATACATGCATATATAGGTTGTGTACTACTAGAGTCTTACAATTATGTTCCTATGCTTTATGAATAATGGTTTTTCAAAAGCATACAAAAGTTAATCTTAAGTGCAATTTATTTTTTCCTTTCTGTCTTCATGTGAATGTTTCTATGGTTCGATTTTTGTTCATAGATATGTTTTTATTCATCAATTTCATAATTTATGATTTTTTTATGTTTTTTTCTTTTAGACTTTGTCATGAAATACTCCAATTAATTGTGCATTTTTTCAGTGCTCAAATGACTATGGATCTGAGCATATGGAGTTATTTTCCATTTGATATTTTTCAAATGGTGTTTATATGGCTTCCTTTATCAATGTTTACTAAATTTAGAATTATTTGTAAATGTTGGAAGGACATTTTACAAAGCGAGTCTTTCTTTTCACAATGCAATCAAATTTCCATGAATGAAATTGGATTTCTCAGCTCTTTCTTCCATGATCAAAACAATTATTTCCATGGAGAATACCTTAATCAACATGACCACATTTCTTGTTTTCTTGGGTCATTTATTTGATTCCAGATACATAGTTGAGTGTACAGTTGGATCCACGATTTTACTATCTTGTCCAAGAGAATGATCCCACTGCAATAATTGTTTTGTCATGAATCCATTTACAAAGGCCTTTAAAAATATTGGTTGTATATCGGTTGGATACTGCGGATTCTTTTCACTACTGGAAAAAGTGACTACCAATATATATGATTGGGTTTTCTTGGAACATGTTTATAAAAGGATGCAAACGAAGTATTACATTTGTAACAGCCTTGATAGGGTGTGGAGAAGGACATAACTTCCTTATGGTGGCACTACACCCCCTAAGGATGAAATGTTCTATAAGAGAAAACTAATTTGGTTATATTTAGACAAAGATTATGAAGATTACCCTCACTATGGGTACACAATCTATTGGTTGGATGTTTTAAAAAATGAAAGGGTTTTTTTTATTTGTTTCTATCATAGACATAATATGTATGTTATTAGCATTATATAATAACCAACTAATATTTCTCATCAATGATGGTTCAACCTCTGTATGGTCAATTGAGGAAGTTGAAAATTTCCAGTTTGGTCAAGCCTATTCTCAACGAAGAATATATTATTTTGAGGATGATTGGGGATTCAAATGGTCTTTATTGGAAGACATTTCTACATATATAAATAAAAAATTCCACAGTTATCTTCCATTTTGAACATTGTGTGGGACAATATTTATGTACAATTACAACAATATTCCCTTCATGTTCTACAATTTGATTACTAGGTTGTGCATGCCTATTGCTATCGATAATGTATCCAACGAACAAAGCTATGGGTTCAACTTTCCTATAGTTGAGAATTGCAATGATCTAATTAAAAGTGGAAATGTTTTTTCACTTATTCCAAAAATGGACTCTATTGATGACATTCCACTATTGGGCATCGATATGATGTAATAGGCCATTAGGAATCCTTTAAAATTTTCATACTATATTTTAAACTCTTTTTTCTCTATTTAATAACGTTTTCTCATTGGAAGTATATATATGGTTCTAAATTTGTTATTACAAATTTCATATTCATATCTTTATATTTTGATTATATAATTTTAAATCTTTTTCTAAAGTATTTTTGCATATAATTTTACTTTTCCCTATTAATATGCATACAAATTTAAATCTTTCTCCTAGTGCACTTATTATGGTTATATGGTTATTGAAATTTTACTTCTAATTTTTTTTCCATGTCTACTTCATTATCATGTTCATGTGACTTACTATATATTCAAATATGTCTCAATATGTTATTTTTTAGTGTGTTATTATTTCCCTAAGTTGTGCTTCTCGATATGAATGGAATTTATATTACTTTGGAAATGTTAAAATCGTGTTATTATTTCTATGTAGATGTAGAAATGTCCACTAAAGGCACAAGTAAGCATTCTACAAAATGTAATAGATCACCAACATCGCGTGAGATGGATAATGAACATCGTTGTTTACGATATCATAAAAACAAAGATGCAATAAATGAACGCAGAAGACTTCTATATTGTAGAAGGGTCATGAAAAATACTATTGAAACTGATTTGTATCATAGTTTAGCTGATATAATGCAAAGAAAAATTCCTGTCAATGTTCATTCCCAAAATATTTTCATAATCCTAATATTTCTACTATTCCACAATATTCTAACAACATTCATTTTATTGGGGAAACTTCTCTTATTCCGAAAGATCATCATGTACATAGGCTATGTACGAATGAAAAACTCCATACTTGAACCAATGGAAGTGAAAGTTTAGAGCATGGAGTAGTGACACAAAACATCCAGTTTAAACTTACTAATGTCATTCTAGAAAATGTGCCATCTACTGAAGTGCTTGTTCGTTATGCTCTTTCTCATTTGCTGGAAAATTTGGAAACTCCTCGTCCTAACATTGGTTCTTCCTTTCAAAAACCTCACTTTAAAGAAAATGTTGCACCATGACGTAGTCCCCCTAACTTAGAAGGGTCCACTGACCTCCCGGTCTCTGGATCGTTCCAAATTATGAGCTGAAATGGCTCTTCGGGCTCCTGTCGGAACCCCCTGAACAAATCCACAAGTCCTTTTAATTCCCTGGCACAGGCCTTGAGAAAACCTATGCACGCACTCAGCTTTCAACGCCCTTCTCTATTCTAAACAACACTCATTTCACATTTTGGGGTTTCCAACGCAAAGTGCCCCATCTCCTTGTCCTTAGAATTTTTGAAATGACGAACCCTGAAAGGGTCTAATGGCTCCTTCACTCTTGAACTCTCGGTTGCCGAAATGCTGAAAAGGGGTTTTATTCCTTCGAATACTTTTGGGATTTCGCGATATCGTGAGTCAGGACTCCACGTCTCCTGACTCCCGGCCTCTCGAACACTTGGGTCCCAAAATGCCAAAAATGGCTTAACAGGATTTGGATCCTCCCTTAGCCTTCGTCCACGTGACCACCACTATGTGACTACACACTTAACGTCAAAGTGCTATCGGCTTTCGCGATTCATGGAATCACAATGCAAGCATTCCTCCTTTCCCCTTCGAATCCCCAGTCCATGAAATGATGAAATCTCTCTGCTGAGAGATCAACGGTCCATATCCCTCTTGAACCAATGACTACAATCCCACTGGATCGACGACCCACATCCTTTCGAAGATTTCCATGAAACCTTGACCACTTGCCACATGTCCTACTTGATGGACGGTCCTGGTCCTTTCGTGAATTCTCCTTTCACGATTTCGACGACTCTTCACTCTCGATCTCCCAGTGTCCAAATCCTTAAATTCCTTAAATGGCTCAGATCTTTTTGAGATTTCGCAAACTGGGAGTTCACGATGCAGTGACTCCAAAATCTCTTGTCACTCCATTCCCTCAATTTCAAAATTTCTCCTTTGGCGAGATCAACGGCTCTTGTTGTATTGGATGCAACAACCCCTATCTCTCCTAAGCTTACACCTGTCAAATCTCTTCATCCCTAACTTCCTTGCTAGTTGGCTGGATCCGACAGCTCACGGGATTTTGACACTTCTTCACGAAGTGTCTCCACCGTTCGTTTCTGTTCCTCTCCTACGTGACCTCCCAGAGGTTAAATTCCATGCACCTTCCTCCGGATCCGATGGTTATCGGTCCTTTGCACTATATCTGACGACCCAGATCTGTTTCTCTTCCTTGTGCACTTTCCTGCGTGCGTCTGGACGTAGACTTCAACAACCCAGATCTCGCGTCTCTAGCTGATCTAACAGTAGTTGTGCTCTACCTTGAGCATGCCCTTCTTCCTTTCCCTTGGAATATTTCTTGCTCGAAAAGGCCTCGACCTTTGTCTCTGTTGCAAAGCCTGTAACGTTGGCTCCTGCCTGTATTCTAAGACGTGTTCCTCCTCCTCAGCTTTATTTCTTTGAACCTCAAAGGTTCCTTTAGACTCTGCAACCTCTTACAGGACCTTTGCATGAAATGGTTCTATCTCTTCTGATCTTATCTGTGGCTCTGACCTCAAAATGTCTCTGCCCCTTTCTCTCCTTGAAGGGATGTAAGTTCCCTCTGGCAACTTCCTGCTCAATCACACTTTGTTGAGCGTCCAGGGTGTTCAGTAACCCTGTGAGTGTCTCCGCCTCTAACACTTCTCTTCTCTCTGAACTCAAACAAGAGTTCCTTCTGTGCACACTTCCACCAACTCAATGCCCACCTGGCAGAGTTCTCCAGAATATTCAGTGACTCTGTCTTCTCACCGAACTTGAAATAGAGTTCTCCTCAATGTATCCTATGCATTTTCTCAATGCCCTCCTGGAAGAGCCTTTACAAAATTCTCAACAATTCTGCTTCTCCTCTCTATGCTCTTCTCTGTACAGTTTCTTCTTCAAGGTGTTCAACAACCTTGAGGCTTCCTCTTTGAGTTAATGACTTCAGCTAGTGCACCCTCTTGGCACGTCTTTGTCTAAAATTCTGCAGAATTCAGAAGTACACTCCTTGCACTGGCTTACAGAGACCACAATACTCTGTCATGCACTCTTGCATGAAGCCACAAAGAACCCAAACCTGAAATCAAAGAACTCAACAGACAACGACTCCTGTCTGTAACCTGCAAATGTAAACAACACATACATCCACAGCATATCATCAACACATAGAGACATTCATTCATGAGCTCACAAATACATGAACAACAACATGTAGGAAAAAATGCTCTATTTGTATGAATCAAGAATTCTTGATTACAATGTGTTTGAGCTCAGACTACAACAGAGTCTCGAATCTCCTCTCCTATCTAACCTATTCTCTCTTCTACTCTCCCTAACTAAAAAACAAACGAAGATATTTTTACAAAAGGGGGCTCCTCAAACGTTGCCCTCCATCCTCACCAACTCTCATTAATTTACATTCAATTACATTGAATGGTTGTCTAGTCCGAATTGGATCTAGATCTCAGCCTTACAACCATTTAAGGCAACCTTTATCCAAAGCCTTACAACCATTTAATACAATTTCAAAATTTGAACAATGAGAAGGCTGCGCCTCTCTCCTTCCATTGAATGTGCGCTTGATGTGTTGGCTGGCTAGCGCATAGCTGGCTTGGAGCGATGCTCCTGCATCACACCAACAACACAATCAATCATCCCACATACTATTTCACTTGGAACAACAAAGGTATTTCAACTATCATTCATGATGACTAAACTGGAACTTATTTCCTTGTATTGATTACTTTAATCATCTTTTTTTATTTTCTTAGGACATTGTTCATTTGAATAGAGGTATAGAAGTGGACTATGTACATCTTACAACAACTCATGTTGCAAGTCAAGGAGAAGCATCTCATCGCCTCCCGTCAAATCTTCCTAGACCATCTAATTGGAAAGCAAATGTTGATGTTGTGTGTATTTGATTTGATATTATTTTTTACATTTATACTCATCCTTTTCAACACTTAGTTGGAAATTAACATTTAGAGTATTTTGTGACTAGGACACCATTCAATGCAATCCAGATAGAGAAATGCAATCCATAAATTTAATGGATATACCAGTTGGAAGTAATAAGCCCAATCCACTTATATACACAGTGTACGCAGTTATGCAATTAGGGTTTAGGTTACCATCGCAGTCGCGAACTGAGCCCGGAAAATGACTGCCCCGCAGGGGCCCCTGAATCGTAGGGAAGGGGCGTCGCCCAGCATCACTTACAGCCAAATCACGGCCAATGCCAACTCTGAATCAGGAACGAAGCGGCCAACATTCGAAATGCCTCCAGACATGCGCGTGCAGCTTCTGGCAGAGGGTACCTTCAAAGACCGGGACATGGACATCGATCCAGCCAAGGAAAAGATCCCTGCAAATGTTTCAGCCCCATGGGTGCCGGGAAATGCATCCCACAGGCACCATAAGCCACAAAATACGTGGTCATCTCACCCCGTATAGAGGAGTAGAAGAAATACATGCGATACAATGCCTTGGTAGGAAAGTTTTTAGGGCTCTGGCCCTCTGAGCGTGACCTAGTCAAATGGATACAGTATTGGTGGAAACCAAAAGGCCACTATGATTTACAATTGGGCTCGAATGGATTCTTCACAATCATCTTCCACAATCTAGAGGATCGAAACCGCATCTTCGATGGAGGGCCATACTTCTATAACTCAGTCGGACTATTCCTGAGATTTTGGACAGAAAAGTTTAGCCCCGAGAAGGAAGACTTCACCCATGTGCTGGTCTGGATCAGACTGTACTCTCTTCCCCAGGAATTTTGGCTGGAAGAGGTCCTAGCAGGCATTGGCAACACCATTGGCATCTACGTCAAGTCCTCTGAAGCCACTAAGCAACGACGCTACACGTCATACGTGTGAATCTGTGTGTATCTGAATATAGCCAAACCGCTCCCGGGCTCCATCACTCTGGAATATCATGACGAGGATTGGTCCCAGACCATTGATTATGAACACATTCCCTTCCACTGTAGGAAATGCCACGAACATGGTCACCTCTTCAGAGAGTGCCCTCTCAATCTGATCAACAAAGAAGGAAACTCAGAGGGTGGCAAGGACAATGAAGGATTCGTGCAGCCGATAGGAAGAAGGCGACAGGGAGGAAGGAAGCACGCAGCCCAGGTAAGCAAAGACCCATCCACTAGTAATAAGTTTGAAATTTTACAAGATCAATCAGAAAACCCAGTAACCCAAGCAAATCTGAACGCACCACCCCCACACAATGAACCTCAAACCGAGAGCCACGGCCCTGAAAAGCTCCCAAAGAATAAGGACTTGGACCTGACCCCCCCGGGCTTGGTACAGGAGACGCCAGGCCTGCAGGAGATCGAAGATGGATACGAGGAAATGGAGTTGGAGGAACCAGACCTCGCTGGAGTGGATCTGGAACACCTTGAACATGCCTACCGACATCAGAAGCTTTACAGCATACCAAGGGATCAATTAAGGAAAGTGCACAAGGTATTTCTCAACTCCTCTGTAGGATCATCAGCCAGAGCTAGCAAAGCCTTGGGAATCCAGGGAAGTCAGACCAAAAACTCAAGTAAAAGCCAAAAGGAAGAAAAGAAGAGAGAAAGGAAGTCCACAAATAAGCTCATACAGGAAATAGGAAACTTCATGGTAAATTCAGGGCAGATCCACCTGATCTCAGACAGCTTCCCTCCCCTCCCCACCCCTCCGTTATCATGAAGATCATCTCCTGGAATATCATAGGCCTTAGTGGACGTAGCAAGCAAAAAATGCTACGAGAACTGATTATAGTGGAAAACCCGGACGTTATAATGATACAGGAAACAAAATGCACCTCGGAGGACATTGATCGGCTACTTCCTTACTGTTGGTGACAGGGGAGAGCGACTTCGATTGATGCCACATGTACAACTGGAGGAGTGCCCATCCTATGGAACACCAACATGGTATTAATGGAAAAATTTTATACTACCAGGTGGTCCATCACAGCAGAGTATAGGCTCATTGGCTCCAACAAGCCTGGCCATCTCACCAATGTATATGGCCCGACCAATCCAAGTGACAAACAAGATTTCCCTTGCACCCTGAGTTACCTGTCCAGTCTCGCAAAATATGATAGATGGACTATCGGCGGGGACTTTAATATCATTCGCAGCCTAGAGGAGAAAAAATGGGGATCAAGGCGATTGGATCAAGACTCCAGCGACTTCAATAATCTGATAGATGAACTTCGTCTAATTGAGATGGAAACCAGCAATGGCATTCACACTTGGACAAACAGAAGAACGGGGCTACACCAAATATCTTGCAAGCTAGATCACTTCCTCCTATCAGAACCTATGATGATGGATGGAACTGCAATGGAATCTACCATCCTGAACCACCCAGGTTCAGATCACTGGCCCATACAATTATGGGTGGACGTTCTAGCAACTCCTGGAAAGAAACCTTTCAGATTTGAACAGTTCTGGCTAGACCACCCGGACTTCAAAGAAAACATTCAGGACTGGTGGCGGCAGGCAGAGATATCTCAAGGATCCAAAATGTACCGATTCCAGCAGAAGCTAAATAATCTTAAGAAAACGCTCAAAATCTGGAACAAGGAAACCTTCGGCAGCATCTTCGACTCACAAAAACAGCTGTCCCAGCGAATGAATGAGATTCAACACCAGATTAGGGAGAAAGGGCTCACGGATGAGCTAAAAGTACAGGAACTTGATGTGGCCCAACAGATAGAAGATGGGAAAAGGCAGGAAGAGATACTGTGGAAACAGAAGTCACGTATTCAATGGCTCAAGGAAGGAGAACGCAACACTAAATTCTTGCACCGAACTGTAAACCAGAGAAGGCACTACAACAGGATCACGCATCTTGTATCGAATGAAGGAGAAACACTTTACTCTCATGCTGACCTGGAAACAAACTTGGTTGAATATTTTCAAGACCTTCTCACAGAGCCCCTCCCAGATAGACAGGCAGCAATCAACAAGATTACAAGGAACATACCCTCGCTTGTAACTCAGGAGCAAAACGTTGCTCTTCTCCGACCCTTCACCATCGAAGAAGTAGATCAAGTGATGCAGGACACTCCTAAATGCAAAGCTCCGGGCCCTGATGGCTTCACCAGCAATTTCTTTCACTATTGTTGGCCGATGATAAGAATGGAAGTATTGGAAATTCTGGAGGACTCAAGAATCACAGGAAGAGTACTCCAAGCACTCAATGCCACTTTTCTTACCTTAGTTCCCAAAGAGGGGCAAGCACATCGGTCCAAGCAATACAGACCAATCGCTCTCTTAAATGTGATTTACAAACTCCTTACAAAGGTGATAGCCCGAAGACTCAAGCCAATCCTGCCAACAATCATCTCTCCAGAACAATCAGGATATGTGGAGGGCAGGCAAATCCTGGATAGCATCATCTTGGCTCATGAAGTCATTCACTCCTTGCAGAAAACCAAAACTCCAGGTATGCTTCTCAAATTGGACCTCTCTAAATCCTTTGACAAAATAAGCTGGGAATATATGCGGGCAATGCTCCTCGCTTTTGGTTTCAATCAAACCTGGGTAACTTGGATTTTAAATTTAACCTCCTCGGCTTTCTTCTCCCTGCTCATCAATGGTGTACCCTCGAGACCTTTCTCCCCCTCAAGAGGAATTAGACAGGTCAACCCTCTTTCCCCCTTCCTCTTCAATATCTTGGCCGAAGGGCTCAGTCGATCCATCCACGCTGCTATAGAATGGAACCTTTTGACAGGCTTACCTTTGCATGGAATCTCACCCCCTATCTCGCATAGCCATTTTGTGGATGACACGCTCTTAATGGGCAGCCCTACGGTACGAGAAGCCAGCTATATCCATGAGATTCTCCAAACCTTCTCTTAGGCCTCTGGACTGGACTGTAACAAGGACAAATCCCAAATCTTCTTCTTCAACACGCCCCCTCAGATCCAACGACACATCTCAGATCTTCTCAGTTTCAAAAGAAGCTCCCTTCCGTCCAAATACCTTGGCTTACCCTTGATCGACAATGCCCTCAGGAATTCCTCCTGGGAGCACCGTTTATCTTCCTTCTCCAAAAGCCTCTCCTCCTGGACCTTCAGAGCCTTGAACTTACCAAGTCGTCTAATTCTGCTCAAAGTTGTTCTATAAGCTCTCCCGATCTATGCCTTCTCAGCGTTGGATGCCCCAAAGTTTGTCCTCACCCACATCAAAACTTTACAAAGAAACTTCATCTGGCAGGGCCTCAACAAAGAAAAGAAGATAGCTCTAGTTAGTTGGGAAAATTTCTATCGACCCAAACAACAAGGAGGATTGGGAGTAAGAGATCCCTATATCATGAACAAGGTTCTCAGCGCCAAAATATGGTGGCGCTGGCTAAAAAACCCCGGAGATCTTTGGGCCAGACTGTGGAGGAAGAAATACACCCCCAACACGGCAGAGAAAAACCTNCCCCCTCAGATCCAACGACACATCTCAGATCTTCTCAGTTTCAAAAGAAGCTCCCTTCCGTCCAAATACCTTGGCTTACCCTTGATCGACAATGCCCTCAGGAATTCCTCCTGGGAGCACCGTTTATCTTCCTTCTCCAAAAGACTCTCCTCCTGGACCTTCAGAGCCTTGAACTTACCAAGTCGTCTAATTCTGCTCAAAGTTGTTCTATAAGCTCTCCCGATCTATGCCTTCTCAGCGTTGGATGCCCCAAAGTTTGTCCTCACCCACATCAAAACTTTACAAAGAAACTTCATCTGGCAGGGCCTCAACAAAGAAAAGAAGATAGCTCTAGTTAGTTGGGAAAATTTCTATCGACCCAAACAACAGGGAGGATTGGGAGTAAGAGATCCCTATATCATGAACAAGGTTCTCAGCGCCAAAATATGGTGGCGCTGGCTAAAAAACCCCGGAGATCTTTGGGCCAGACTGTGGAGGAAGAAATACACCCCCAACACGGCAGAGAAAAACCTAATCATATGGAATGGAGACAACCCAGGCTCTCTAATCTGGACAGCGGCCAAGCAGAACAGACAATTGGTCACACAACATGCTTTCTGGGAGATAGGAGATGGGGAAACGACTCTGTTTTGGCAAGATTCCTGGAAACAATAGCCGGCCCTGAGCGCTGAGGAATGGGCCTGGGACATTTGCACCCAGACTACAAGGATAGGCCTGACAAGAGTAGCGGATTACTGGCAGGACAACCCCACGGAGGACACCTGGCGATGCTGGCATGTGGACAGGGTACGCAGTAACCTCCAGGCGCATGTCGACTGGACACCTCTCCAAGAGGAGTTGAATAAACGAAGAATACCCATAATTGAAGGTGAAGATACTCTTCGGTGGGGCTACAAGCCACAGGGATCCTTTAGCACGTGGGAAGCCTATCAGATAAAAGCCCAGTCAAACCCCCCCTGATTCGGAAGTTTGGGGAAAAATCTGGAATCTTAAGCACTGGCCGAAAATCACGCTTTTCCTATGGCTAGTCTCTCACTCCAGTATTCTAACTTGGGACAATCTCCTGAAAAGAGGTTTTGTGGGACCCTCCTTGTGCATACTATGTGGAGAGGCCGAGGAAACCATGAATCATCTCCTCAATACTTTCCCTTACACAACTCAAATATGGGATCATGCAGCGATCATCATGCGCACCTCGGACCGACTCAGGGATAACATCCTAGCAACCATCACGAATTGGAGAGATCAGGCTTTCCAGTCCCCCCTCCTCAATCGAATCTAGCAACTTCTACCTGGATTCATCCTCTGGAAAACTTGGAAAGAAAGGAATAGGAGAATTTTCAGAAATACCTCTCTCCCTTGGCAGTAGTGCTGGAGTCATTTCTTCCGCAACATCATGGAAACTCTCCACCTCAGGAATTGGTCGGATGCAAACTCCGCCTTCTCTCCCTCGGAATTCACCATTCTCCATTACTGGACCCCTCTTCCTTCTCCTCAGACTCGCCCGCTCCCCCCCTCTCCCTCCATCCCTTCGAGAAGCCCCTCCTTCTGGTCCCCTCCTCCAGAGGATTTTGTTAAGATAAACTTCGACGGAGCCTCTAAAGGCAATCCAGGAGCTGTCGGGTATGGGGTGGTCTTTCGCAATCACCACAGACACATCCTCGAATTAGTGGCAAGATCCCTTGGGCACTCGACAAACAATGTAGCGGAACTATGGGGACTCATCAAGGGACTGCAACTGGCCATCAAAAGTAATTATACAAAGGTAATTGCAGAGGGAGACTCTCAAGTCATCGTCAGCCTGCTGCGCAGAATCTTAAGCGGGGAAAAATCGGACAGCATCTCGCCCAGCTGGAGACTCTCACATGGCTTAGAGATCATCGCCGGTTTACTTAATCCAAATCAGGTCATCGTTCCCTCACACATCCGCAGGAAGGCGAATCAAGTTGTTGATGAACTCGCTAACTTGGGGGCCAACTGGAGCGGACCAGACCTGCACTATCATGCAACCCGAGATCAGAATCACCCTATCCTCCAGCAATGTATTCGCAAAGCTGGAATGGTCGATACTTCCCCGGATGGGGTGTCAAGTGTGCCATCGTGGCAGGAGTTGGACGCGGGTATCGGGCGCCGTGGCATGGAGCCACGTGCTGGGCATGTACCACAGCCCATCGCCCCACCTGAAATTTAATCGCGTTTATGTTGATGCGAGGCTGCATTTATGCAGAAGTCCTTTCGCTGCGTGTTGGTTTGAATTGGGCTATTATGGAGATGGTTCACCCCTATTCGTTGTTTGCTGGGCTCATTTTGACGAAGCTTGCGTTCCTCCCTGTTCGACTCCTCTGGTGCGAGCAAGACCCTGTCCTTCCCCTCCGCCAGTTGACCTTTGATCTTCCTGCTAGTTGCACTGGACATTATATGACGAGGCCAAGAGGCAGACCGAGGCGGGGCACGCCCTGGAAGCCTCGACGGCCCCCGACCACACCTTCAGACTCTACCTCTCTTGATTCTTCCCCTCGCCATTCGTCAGTCTCCACTCCTGTCACTCTGCAGGCTCCACAATTCAGGTCCATGGCCATCATACCAAAAACGCCAATTTCACTTCTTCGGCTTATTCAAAACCTTGAGCCCCCCCATACTCCTGTCGGCAACATAGAATGTGGCCCTGCTCCGCAGAGGAGGCCCAATACAACAGACCCTCACCACCGGGATTCCTTTGACAGCGCGCAATTCAGGGACAATTTGGCCATACTGCACACCCTGGTTTTCAAACTTCGACAAGAGGTGGCAGATAAACACTTTCACATGGAAGCCACGGAGGCAAAGGTGGCGAATTTCCTCCAAATCCTATCATCCATGCATGCAGCCTTGTTCCCGGATCCTGACGAATTTAGAGCAACGGGGGACCCTGAGGTCGACAGAGACGAAGGTCAGCACATGGCGACGAGCCCACCAGTCATGAGCGAGAAGAAGGTACGGGACGAGGACGACGCCGAGGAAGTTGAGCGCAACCAGGAAGATGACAAGCAATGGGGCGACGGGACAGCGTACATCGAGGAAGAGCCTTGGCCAGGCGACCTTTCAGCCACCTAGACAAGCTATCAGCCAGGTGTCTAAGTTTACAATGTCTAGGTGTCCAGTTTTCTCAGGTTTTAGTTTTTAATTGCCAGACAATTTAAGCACTCTTTTCTCAGTTTTGCTTATGACTTATTGGACTAATGGTTGGTTGGGCCAGCTGGACTAGTTTCCCCATGGCTGGGGCAGTCCAGTAACTATGGCCCGGATAACTTTGTATTTCGCCCTGGTTTTTGGAAGCTTCTAATATATTAACACTCTTATTTACAAAAAAAAAAAAATAGGCCCAATCCACTTGCTACAAATTTGGGTGTCCCTCTGACATTGCATAAGATGAAGTATATTTCATAGGTCATTTTACTCTTCCCATTGGTGGTCAACATGATCCCATGCCTACTGGACATATACAGTTTCATGCCTGCATGATTGCAATACATAAAAAATTTCGAGAAAAGATAAATAACCTCTCCATTGCTCAAATGTGCCATGTTTCCCAAGAATCCTATCCTAGAATCCAAGTTTTAATGGGGTCTGAAGGACCTATTTGTAAAAGGTGTAATCAGGAAAGAGGTTCCCATCATTTTTCTCAATGGAATCACATGGATCCTGGTGAGAAACCTCATGTTCTAAGGGTACTTAACCAAGTTGAAGAGATGCTCATGGCATGTGTAAATCCTATATTGCAAGTGAGCCATGCTCGTGGTGGGAAATATAAATATAGTGGCCACACTATCATCTTTCTGCAATATATTTTTGTGATTTCTAGAAATCTTCCACATGTTGAAGATCTTGAATTCTTAATTCTGAGGAGACGTGGTTCCCAATATAAATATTATGAATGTTATGTCAAGATATCATGGGTGATGAATTCATTGTATTACAAAATTCAAATGGATAAAATTGATCAAGATGTTCAAATTGACATGGAATCAATTACTTCTCTCCCAGAAAACCCAACAGATGTGTCAACTAGGATTAATTTTGTTGATTGTGATATTGAATAAACAAATAATAATGTTGCTGACATTCAAGGGTTTCCTAATGAAATTTTTAATCGCATACTTCATATTTTTTTTCTTTCCTACCAAATGAATGTAGAGAATTGGAAGAAATAAGAACATTTATTGAAAATGTTGAGTCTTGACCGATTCAACCAGTCGACTGGCCAGATATTGGTTCATATCCAATTAATGAATATAATACTGAAGGGTTATTAGACATGACATTCCCCACATTATTCCCCACTGGTAATATTGATTGGTTGTATCCACGTATTTGTAACATTCAACTTCATGAATATGGAATGCACATGCTTAGGTACTTTGATCAGAGATTTGGAATCCATCATCGCTTTCTATACTTCTTATTAAACATGATAATGTGACATCGAAGTCAAGCTATTGTTGTAGTTTTTGTAAAGAGAAATATACATGATAACTCCCCAACAATAATTGAAGCCTTGCATCAAGAACTCTTAGATTTACCTGATAATAAGTAGGTTGAGCATCTTATGCATTTTGGTTATTCACTCAGAGGTACAAGGGACTATTGGAAAAAGTCTCATACTGAACTTACTGACATGATTACTCAGTTGGGTTGTCCAACTTTGATTTTTACTTTGAGTGCAATTGGCAAAAAGTGGCTAGACTTGCATAAAGTCATTCCTATAAATGAAAATTCTCATGGTTCAAATCAACATCATATAAAAATTGAGAATATTATTATGTACCCCCATATTTTTGCAATTTTTATGCATCATAGATTCAATATATATCGATAAGAAGTCATCCAAAAATATCTTGGAGCTAAATACTTTTGGAACAGGTTCGTGTTGTCGTATTTATGCTAACATTTTTTTGTGTTTGTTGTTGTTGTTAATTTTCTACTATATATATTTACTATATCTTCTTTTTTTATATATATATGAGTGGCAACTTCGAGGATCAGATCACACCCACGACTTCTTATGGTTGCAAGGTGCTCCAAACATGGAAATATTAAATTGTTCTAATCCTCCAGATGTGCATGCTGCAAAGACATATTTTGATAGATATGTAACAACATGGAATCCATGTGACATGCATCACCGAAACATAATGGTTCCTTGAATCATCAATGATGACCACAACCTATTGAATACAGATCAGATTGTTTCTTCCAATCCTCATGATGATTATGAACATTTGTTGAACCGTGTTCAAAGGCATACAAAGTGCAGTGTAGATTCTTGCTTGCACAAGAAAGGAGCTATTCTAAGTTGTCTCTACAATTCTCCATGGGAGGTTCGGGATGAATAACTATTATTCATAGATGAAAAAGGCATAAAGAAATATGAACAAGCACGAAACAATGATAGGATAAATGTTCATAATGTAGATCTTCTTGCAATGTGGTGTGAAAATGTTGATTGTCAACCATATATTAATATTTAGTATTAAATATGAACCTTTAATATTATTAATATTTAGTCTCTTTATTCTATTTATATTATCATGATTTAAATAATATTTTGTATCCACCTTTAATCATGGTACTAAATCATGACTTGTTAAAGAGACTAAATATTAATATTTAGTATTAAATATTAATATTTATTAACCTTTATTTTGAACCTTTATTTATTCAGCTTTATACACTCACTTAGAATTAAGAAAYATCTAATTACATTTCCATTTTCTTCAGTTTTTTAAAATTAAAAACAATTGTATTTAGTTTCTATTCACTAGCTCAAAATTTTATGAATGTAACAACACTTTACTTTTTTGAAAATTAGGATTTCTGAAAATTAGGGCTTATGTTAGGGTTTAGCTTCATTCCTAGAGAGAAAGACACCTATAACACCTTTGAGATGTTACATTTTTTAAATTTAGGATTTCTGAAAATTAGGGTTTATATTAGGGTTTATGGTGGAAGACCAATGACATTTTCTTAATTATAACATTGTGGCTCTCATTTTTTCACGATAAATTTGTGGAACCATTTTTTTCTCATCTCACCTTTTTCAAATGTATTAAATGTTTTCTACTTCATCACCTCATAGAAATAGTCATTTTATTTTTCTTGCTCCGATAGGAATAAATTCTTTTAATATACATGAAAAAACAATATACTCAACACTAAAAATTCCTATTAAGGATATGTCACCACTACAAGGGAAATCTCTAGCAATATTTCAAGAGGAAATGAGGAATATTTGATATATTTTGATAGATGAAATGTAATGTTTCCCTAAATGTCATAATTTTTTTTTTTCTTTTCTCTTAAAGGCACTTAAACTTTTTTCTTTGTTAAGATCCATATCAAACTTCTCTTGCTACTTAGTAAGGTGAATGAAGGGACTATACCTAACATAACCACAAGGGTGGTGGATATATTTGGGTTCAATCAAGGATCTACTCGAAATTACAAGGTAGATCATATTGATTCTTTGTATAAACTATACTACCAGCCTCCATGAGGACTAATTACATTTATATATGAATGTGAATACGCTACCATAATATAATCAAACTTCTGTCCTCAATAAATTATTTACTCTCATAGGTATTTCACCATAACTTATACCCCAATCACACAAGTAATACTTACCATGGGTATCTGCGTATGATCAGCTTTGAATCCTGAGGTGATAGAATGATTTCCTCGGAAATAGGGACAAATGCTAATTAATTGTATTTCGATTGGTGCGACAGTTCTCTCATGCGAGGTTTATGATCTATAAGGTGTTCTCTAAGGTTAGTTATCCTTGTCAAATACTTATGCCTCGTAGTTAGTTCTATCTGAACCAACTATGGCATAGGGTTTTCTTTTCGTTAACTGAATTCGATGGTCGCGAGGGAACCCTAACCAGAACTGAAGGTAAGGATTAATATGAGAAAATCCGAGCGGTCTGTCATCACGACTACTTCGTGGAAATGAGGCGAATACTTTGGGGTACGATTACAAAGGATTTAATGACTAATATCCTAGATAATTAAGGTGTTCTGAACATATTTCCTTTGACACTATCGCATGCTTAAAGTGCCCCACCAGAGGTCCACCACCTTGCCCTAACTACAACAATTAGGTATAGGATCTCATTAAACAACTATGTGGCTAGCCGATGGTTATCCCAAGACTACCAATCCATTTTTTTATTTTGGCTCTGTGTTCCCTACGAAAAAGTCTCGCGGTTACTCCTTGTTATTAATCGTTTCTCGTGTATCTATATTTTGGAAATTCCTCTGTATATTTCCATTTTGACATTGTCTCTACACATAAATATGTTGGAGCAGGAAGACTATCGTCTTGGAGGCTGTTTACTCAGCGAACCCGTTGACCATTTTCCGTCTTTCGTGTAAGTTTTAACAGAGTAGAGTGTTCAACAGTTTATTACAATGAGGTTTATGTCACTTTGTTGTTCTTTTCGAGTTTAAGTACGTTATCCCTTATTGTTAATACTTACTATGTTATGGGTTTATTTCCTGTATTGAAGTCATCTGGACTATCTGTTCATCCCTGTTTTCTCGAAAATCATGGCATTCTGACTATTCGTTCTTTTCCCCAAGAAATACTGCTTAAATCATCGAGAAAAAGAAAAGGGTACTTAGGTATTCCCTAAGCCCTAAATATTTATTCATCCTTAGTCTTACCCCCTGGATATACGTCGTGGTCCAGTGTTGAATGTCTAGGAAAATTCGTTCGATTTATTTTTTCTTTAAAGAAAAAAATGTGTGTGTCCCTCTAAGTTACTTCTCGTCTTTCCTTGAGATGTGCGTGTTTCTCTATTGGTACTCTTACCCACTTTCCTGTAAGTTGCAAGGTGAACCCTCGGGGTCTGGTTATAACAAATCTTTACATTGACTACTTGAACCCTCATTATTTTCTGTGAATTTGATTTTGGACAGGTTTAAAACAAGTCTTTGGCAAAACTAACACTGTCAGTTACTTTGTTTGATTTCATTGGCTACTGTACTATCTATGTTTTTCTTATTTATCTTCATTTTTGTTTAAATTATTGGTACAACTCACTAATGATGGGCCTTGTCGATGCGAGGTACCCATCAGGGGTTTACTGCACTCTCCTTCCTCGGTCGACCGTCCATCAGGGCAAGGACTTGAGCTTACACATCAAAAGATGAGTGTCTCTCTGGCAAATTAAACTGTTGGTCAAAATTTGTCCATTCTATTAATGTTTCATTACCTCACTTTCATTTACAAGATATTAATACTTTCTGGTATGTTTTGCAGAGCTTTGGTTTGTGCAAATTCCATATGCCCACCCATGTTCTTGGCGAAAAAGGTACTCAGGTTCCAAGCCCATCTCTTCTTGAATTTAACTCTATAGGTTCTAGGAAGTGGAGCTCGTGGCTCCACCCAGATTTCCATTCCAAAATGGTTATGTTTTGCCTTCTGTATTATAAGGATTTCGTGTTCATTTTTTTTTGTTTTGAACAACTATGTAATAATTTTCTGGATAATTAACTATACTCCTTGTCGTATATACTCAGAATGGCGTAGTAACTCACAACGAGTTTTATCTCTAGCTTTTAAAGTACCACATACGGCTAAGAAGTTTATTGCAATCAAGACGTTTCGACTAACATGTATTCAATCTGTTTTCTATGACAATAATAATAATTAACAAAATTTTGCTATGGTCACAAACTCTTGATTACTTCCCTATTTACTATATTCGACTTCTATTGCAAAGAAAAGGAGTTGTTGTTGTGACTAAGAATAGGGTAAAAGAAACTCAACTCGCATTGTTTCTATGAATGCATTAAAATTTCTCAAATATCTATTTCGGAATAAATATATTGTAATCCATTCTAGCATTTCTTTTATATGACTGTTGCTATAAGTCTGTCTGAATAGTCTATCATGGACATAATATAAGGACAACTCAAATAATTATACATTTTGTTGTAGACATTTCAAATCTCATATTTTCTTCTGTGGTGTCCACGTGGATTACCAACAGTAATTAGGCCTATCTCTTTTGTTAAGGATATAATTATTGCGTGGAATACTAGTTTTGGTACTAGTTTCGATTCTAGCCTACATGGAAAAGGAGGTCTCGAAAAGAATGATATTAAGACTTTGACTATAGAAAATACCAAGGCATCGTATCTAGACTTAGTTCTCACAGGGATTTACACATAAGAAGTTCTGCAAGGGTTTTCGATGCACTAAGATTTATCCTACTGTTACGCTCATAAGGTAGTACTCTAAGTTTCCCCCTTTTTTTTTTGAGGTGATTACTCTTAGAAATTAACCAAGAACAATTATTTAATTATGTCTTAACCATTAAAGATAAGATCTAGAGTTTGTTCAGAATCAATCTAACTGTAAGAGTCATTCTGAATTGGGTTTAAGGGCATTCTGTTGATATTTATGCTTCGTTTGCTCGAACAGATTTCCCAGTTGTTATATCAATTCAAAAATAATATATGCACCATATCATCATTTTAATCATTTAAATAGTGATGGAAATAATTCAATTCCGAATCAATATATGTGCCATATCAACGTTTTAATCATTGAAACAAAGATGGAAATAATTCAATTATGAATCAATACATGTACCATATGAACGATTTAATCATTTAAACAGAGATAGAAAATAATTAGATTCAGAATTAACACTTGCATTACAACAGATATATAAAAATATGAATAGAGAAGGGGATGATTTACATATCTGAACTAGTTTACAAGGAAGACAAAGGGAACAACCATGTTCCTCCCAACCGTAGGACAAGGCGACCAAATCACTTGCCCAATCCACCCCCTAGCCTAACCATGAGTCCATGAGGGCTAACTCAGAAACTCCTCCTCATCGATGTCCTTTAGTTTCAGCAGAATCCTCTTGAATCACACTCAATCAATAGTTTTCATAACAACAAGAATACAATAGTCTCTTCTTCCCAACATACTAGGCAACATCCTGCCTGCTCACATATGCTATTTATCAAAACAATATTTTTGCCTAGGTCTTTTTCCCTCCCTTGGGATTTTTCGCAGCTTTCTAAATCCCTGATTTCCAGGGGCTGCCAATGGCCAAATCTATGATTTTCCACTTGTAACAATCAACCCAGAGGTAGTTCCAACATGTTCCCCACTCATGGAGTCATGGTCAACTGAATTTAACATGGTTGTTCCATTTGACCTCCTGCAATAATTAAAACAATATTATGTTTACATACAAGTGTCATGGTCAAATAGTTAGTTGGGTCAAATCAGGTCTTTGCCCAATAGTCATAATAATTAATTACAATTTATCAAATTCGAAATTTAGAATTGCCATAAATGGAAAAAAAATTCCAAATTCGAATTTACCAAAAACGGAATAATTTTCTAACAATTTTCAAATTTCAAAATTAATTTATTTGGGGATGTCACATCCTTCCATCCTTCAAATAAGACACTTTCCTCAGTGTTCGTTCCTTTCTTCAAATAGGATTGGATGATATTTCTGCAAATATCCATCCTACTCCCAAGTGGCCTCCTCAAGACTAAAGTGCTTCCATTGCACCTTTACCTGAGAGACGACTCTATTCTGAAGTGCTATTTCTCTCCAGTCCAGAATGCGCAGAGGTTCCACCTGGAAATCGCCTTCTAGTTCCACCTGCAGCAAGTTCTAATCGATTAGGTGAGTAGGATCATGAACATAATTTTTCAGCAAAGAAACATGAAATACATTATGAATTTTTAGACTAGATGGAAGTGCAAGTTGGTATGCTATAGGTCCAATTCGAGCTAGTATCTCGAAGGGCCCACAATACCTAGGTGCCAACTTGGCACAGTTCTTGAGTTTTAGTGAACTCTTTCGGGCTTTGAATTTTAATTAAACATGATCTCCCACTTGAAACTCCAAGTGTCTTTTCTTCTGGTCTGCATAACTTTTCTGTCTATCCTGTGCCACTTTCAAGTTTCGTTGTACCTTTCTTACCATACTTTCCGTTTCTTGGAGCATCTCCGGTCCCACCATAAGTCTATCAACCGAGTTGTCCCAGCTAATTGGAGTCGTACACTTTCTGTCGTATAGTACCTTGAAGGGGCTCAACTTAGCCGACGTTTGGTACCCATTGTTATATGCAAATTCTTCTAGGTGTAGGTAGTCTTCCCACCTGCTCATTTTTGTTCTTATGTACATGCAGAGCATATATTCTACAATTTGATTTGTCCTTTCGGTCTTTCCATCCATTTGTGGATGATAACTCATACTGAAATTCAAATTAGTATTTATCCCCGCAAACAATTCTTTACAAAAAGCGAATGTGAATTTTACATCTCTATCTGAAATCACCATTTTAGGAATACCATGCAGTCTAAATATTTATTTCATAAATATTTCAGCTATATTTATAGCTTTAAAAGTAGACTTTTTAGGGATAAAGTGTGCAGACTTACTGAGTTTATCGGTTAAAACCATAATAGAGTCATTATGTTTTTGATTTTTAGGCAAACCTGTAATAAAGTCCAGTGATATGGTCTCCCATTTCCATTGTGGTACTGGCAATGTCTGTAATAGGCCGGCTAGATGCTGGTGTTCGACCTTAACCTGCTGACAATCCTGGCACCTAGATAAGTATTCTGGTGTTTTGCCCTTCATATTGGGCCAGTAAAATAGTTTTCTAAGTGTTGTTATTGTCTTCTGATATCCTAGATGACCAGAATATGGTTTCTTATGTACTTAATCCAGGATTGTTATTTTTAACTCTGTTGAATCTGGTATGTGAAGTCTGTCTTTAAATTGTAAAATTCCATTTTTGTCGATACTTAGATCTGGTTTATCTGAGTTTGTGGTACTATTTTTTAATTATTCCATTATCTTAGTGTAACTTTGGTCATTAATGCTTGTTGTCCTTATTCTCTACTCCAGATCACTTTCTACTCTATTGACATTTATCTGAAATAACCCATGGAATCTTCTTCTTAAGGCATCTGCTACCTTATTTTCCTTACCCATGATATGTCTTACCTCAAAGTCGAATTCACTCAAAAATGTTAGCCACCGTGCTTTCCTTGCATTAATATTTGGCTGGCTAAATAGATATTTCACACCGCTATTATCCATCAATAATAGAAACTTTTTTCTCATTATGTAGTGCCGCCACATTTTTAAGGCGTGAATTCCTGCGACCAACTCTAAATCATGGGTGACGTAGTTTCTCTCTTGCTCCTTTAATTTTCAGGATTCATAACAAATAACGTGTACGTCTTGGGTTAGGACACCACCTAGACCTTGTTTAATCGCATCAACAAAAACAATAAAGTCTTTATCTGGGTCTGCTACCTTCAAGATGGGTGCGGTTGTCAATAATTCCTTCAAATTGTTAAAACTGTCTTGACACTTCTGTAACCAATTAAATTTGGTCCCTTTCTTTTGTAATGACTTGATGGGGTAGGCTATTTTCAAAAACCCCTCTATAAATCTGTGATAATATCTGGTGATTCCCATGAATGACGGGATATTCGCTACATCCTTAGGTACCGACCATTCCATGATGGATTTTATTTCCTCAGGGTCGACTGCAATGCCTTCTGTAGAAATTACATGTCCTAGGTATTGTATTTTCTTTTGATAAAAATCACACTTATCAAATTTGGTGTATAATTTTTGTTTCCTCAAAGTTTGAAAGACTATTCTTAAGTGTTCTTCATGTTCTTCCTCTATTTTAGAATAGACCATAATATCGTCGATTAATACTAGTACGAACTTGTCCAAGTATTGGCTGAAGATATTGTTCATCAGACACATAAACGCGGCTGGTGCATTGGTGAGTCTAAAAGGTATGACTATGAATTCATAGTGTCCATATCATGTTCAAGAAGATGTTTTTCTTATGTACTCATCTTTTATTCTAACTTGATGATAAACATATCGTAAGTCCAAATTTGAAAATATCTTGACCCCACCTACTTGATCGAACAGATCATTTATCCTAGGTAAGGGGTACTTGTTCTTAATAGTCATTTTGTTCAATTGTCTATAATCGATACATAGTCTTAGAGTATCATATTTCTTTTTCACAAAGAGGAATGGTGCTCCCCATGGTGAAACACTCAGTCTGATATACTTTTTTTCCAGCAATTCCTGCAGTTATATTTTTAATTCTGTCAATTCTGATAAACACATTCAGTAAGGTGCTTTCAAGATACAGGCTGATCTAGGTAGCAGGTCTATGGAGAAGTCGATTTCTCTTCTAGGAGGTAATTCATGTATCTCATCAACAAACACGTCTCTGAATTCATGTAATACATCAACGTCTTTTAAGTTGGGCTTATCTTTGTTTCCTAAAGATTCATTATTTGGATGGCGTAAACTTGACATCCCTTTCTCATGCATTTCTTGAATTGCATTGATGTGACTTGTATACTTAATATTGGTTTTGGTATACCTTGGGTTGTCCTAGTAGTATCATAATCGTCTTTATAATTAAGTGTCTTTGTATAACAATCTAGAACTTCTTTGTTCTTTTCCAACCAATCCATTCTGATAATCACATCATAAGATCCTAGTGGCAGAATATCCAGATTTGTTTTTATGTTTTTACCATCTAAACTGAATTCAAAATCAAGAATAAAATCAACCACTTTCCTTTTGTTATAGCAAGATTTTCCTCACCACTGCTATCTTGCACAGAGGGCCTTTTTCCATTTCCCTATGCAGATTTTTCATCCCTTTTTGATGAATCCAGAGCTAAAAAACATACATTTTTCCACATATACGCTCCCTATCAATTATACAAGATGTGTATACGCTTGCTACTCCACTACAGATCGCATATATCAGGATTTGTGGCAGAAAATACAAAATGAGGTCAGGTTTCAATGTTACGACAAAAGATCTCTGATCCTTGGACTTCAATATACTGGAAATGTTCTGACTTGGCCCTTCAGTTGCATTCTGAAGGCTATAAGAGAACAATTTCGAGCTATGGAAAAGAGGAGAAAGAATTCAACTTTGAGATCAAAGTTACTTTGGAGAAATTATTTCATATTGAGTCTGCATCCCTTTGTCCCTCAAATCTGAACAAAGTGTTCAACCCCCAAGCTCTTCCCTTATTATTGAGAGGACCTCTTTGCCTCTTTCTCATGAGCTTGCTTTTGATGGAGGATTGAAGTGGTTGGGACCCAGTTGGAAGGAACTTGGTTTTTTGGATTTGAACCATGCCTACACAGAAGTCTGTAATGTTGACACTTTTGATGATCAATTATTAATAGAAATACTCCTTTCTCGTCCTATTGGTATCTTGAAAATATATGATTATTATCCATGGGTGTGTTTGTAATGTTTATTAATGGATTATGCTATCTGATGTGTTAATTCCTTTTATATCATCACTATATACTTGCTTTGCTTGTTTGTTGAGAACTTCTCGTAGGTATAAAGCTTTGGATCAATGTGCTCAATAGTGGAACATCATCAAACGTTGGATCAAGGTAGGCCTCTTTCTTGTATTGCAGATTAGTCTATATAGCATATATTGGAATTGAGTTGATTTCTGCAGTCATGCCTATCTATTGTGGTTTACCGTTGGCCATAAATATTTTTTCCCTCATAAAAGTGTAAACTTGACATCCCTTTCTCATGCATTTCTTGAATTGCATTGTTGTGACTTATCTAACTGATACTGGTTTTGGTATACCTTGGGTTGTTCTAGTAGTATCATAATCATATTTATAAGTAAGTGTCTTTGTATAACAATCTATAATTTTTTTGTTCTTTTCCAACCAATCCATTTCGATAATCACATCATAAGATCCTAGTGGTAGAATATTCAAATTTGTTTTTGTGTTTTTACCATCTAAACTGAATTCAAAATCAGGAATAAAATCAACCACTTTCCTTTTCGGTCTTGTTGCTAATTGTACCAGCCATGATTTTGCATGTTTCATCTTCTTGAGTTTATTTGACTCTACTACACCGGGAGTGATATAACTTAATGTATCTCCAGGATCAATTAAGACATAAATTTGGGTGTTATTGATTTTACCTTCGATTTCCACCACAGAGGACTAGTGGTTAGCTTGCCAACCCTCTACGGATACATTTATTTGGTGCAGGCTTCTGCCCACATCACCCACTCTTGAGGCTTCCTGCAAATTATGAATGACAATTCAGTTTGTTGTATTTATACATGGGCAATTCCTCCTTAGATGAGGTTCTCCATATTCCCAGCACTTCAATGGTTCACGAGGTCCGTCCCCAAATTTCTTTGTTCCCCAATTTACTGGTGGTTTACCATTGCCTTGCGTACTTTGGTAATTGGAGTGAAATTATTTTCTAGGAAAGCCTTTTGTTGAATTTTGATAAGGTGTTGGCTGGTATCCCTTCTTCCGCTGGTTCATTCGATCTTGTTTCTTATCCTTCCAAGCTTTCGGAAAATATGCTCATTGTTTTTATTGGTCGTAGCACATTCATGCTTTCCTGAATACTTCACTCAAGGAATTGGGGCTGTCAAACTCAATTCTATCCCTATAGGACTATGGTAGACATCTTAAGAACCGTTGGATTTTTACCTTGTCCTCCCGGATATAAGGTATGGATCTTAGTAATTCCAAGAATTTGTTTATAAGATCCTCCATTTCCATCTGACCAAGTCGTAACTCATAAAAGAAAATGTTTTCCTTTCATAGTATCTTTCAGATAGGTATTTTGTATTGAAATATTTCTTGAAGTCCGACCATTCCATATGTTTCTCTTTTAATCCCTTAGCCAACTTTAGATCTTGCCACCAAATGCTGGCCTTTCTTTTCAGATTGTAAATGGACATTTTGAACTTCATATAGCTGGAGTTATTGTGTATCTGGAAACATTTTTTGATGTCTAATAACCATCCTTCAGCTTCCTCCCTTGCTCTAGATTCTCCATCGAAGGTAGCTGGTTTAATTTTCTTAAATTCTCCTTCAAGGTGGACTACTTGTTTCCTTTTTCTGTCTGTTTTTGTTTTTTCCTCAGCTGAAGGTGTACCCTCAGACGAACTGTCTCCTTTTTCTTCTTCTGGCCCAGAGTTCTTGCAGGCCCTTTTGCTGACCTCTTCTTCGTTGTTATCATCCTTTGGGATTTTCTTTGTCACTATACTGTGCAATAGGACTTCATTTATCTCTTGTTGTTCCTGCTGTGCTTTCTTCAGTTTCTCATTGTTGGCTTTGAAAACCTGCAGCTCAAAAATAATATTCCTCATTGTTTCCAACAACTCCGTAGGTGATCTTTCGTCACTGTTCTGTCTTGGATCTCTAGGAGGTTTCTTCTCTGGATTTCCTTCAATTTTGATTTCTGCATCATCCTGAGCTACCATAATTAACACAGAACATAAAGGGTTTTATGTTTGTAACAATAAAGGTTTTATTAGTTTTACATGAACAAAATTATATGCTTAAGTAATTTAGATGGCCTTGTTCAAGGTCCAAGTGCTATAACCTTCTGCCCTGATACCATATGTAATGTTTCCCTAAATGTCATAATTTTTTATTTATTTTTCTTTTCTCTTAAGGGCACTTAAACTTCTTTTTCTTTGTTAAGCTCCATATCAAACTTCTCTTGCTACTTAGTAAGGTGAATTAAGGGACTATACCTAACATAAACACAAGGGTGGTGGATATATTTGGAATCAATCAAGGATCTACTTTCAATTACAAGGTAGATCACATTGATGCTTCGTATAAACTATATTACCAGTCTCCACAAGGAATAATTACATTTATATATGAATGTGAATATGCTACCATAATATAATCAAACTTTTGTCCTCACCAAATTATTTATGCTCAGAGGTATGTCACCATAACTTATACCCCAATCGCGCAAGTAATACTTACCATGGGTATCTACGTATGATCAACTTTGAATCATGAGGTGATAGAACGATTTCCTCGGAAATAGGGACATATGCTAATTAAATTTATTTCAATTTGTGCGATAGTTCTCCCATGCAAGATTTATGATCTGTAAGGTGATCTCTAAGGTTAGTTATCCTTGTCAAATAATTATGCCTCACAGTCAGTTCTATCTTAACCAACTTTGGCACAGGGTTTTCTTTTTGTTAACCGAATTCGATGGTCGTGTGGGAACCCTAACCAGAACTGAAGGTAAGGATTAATATGAGAAAATCCGGGTGGTCTGTCATCATGAGTACTCTATAGATATGAGGCAAATACTCTGGGGCACGATTGTAAATAAATTAATGGCTACCGTCCAAGATAATTAAGGTGTTCTAAATGCATTTCCTTTTACACTATTGCGTGCTTAAAGTGCCCCACTGGAGATCCGCCACCTTTCCATAACTACGAAAATTAGGTACAGGCTCTCATTAAACAACTATGTGACTAGTCGATGGTTATCCCAAGACTACCAATACATTTTTTGATTTTGTCTTTGTGTTCCCTACAAAAAAGTCTCGCGGTTACTCTTGGTTATTAATCTTTCCTCGTATATCTCTATTTTGGCAATGCCTCTGTATATTTCCATTTTGACATTGGCTCTGTACATAAATCCATTGGAGCAGGAATACTATCATCCTGGAGGTCATTTACTTGGCGAACCCGTCGACCATTATCCATCTTCTGGGTAAGTTTTAACAAAGTAGAGCGTTCAACAGTTTATTACATTGAGGGTTATGTCACTATGTTGTTCTTTTCAAGTTTAAGTACATTACCCCTTATCGCTAATGCTTTCTATGCTATGGTTTTAGTTCCTGTACTTAAGTCATATGGACTATCTGCTCATCCTTGTTTTCCCAAAAATCACGGTACTCTAACTATTCGTTCTTTTCCCCAAGAAATACCAGTTAAATCATCAGGAAAATGAAAAGGGAACTTAGGTATTCTCTGAGCCCTAAATCGTTATTCCTCCTTAGTCTTACCCCTGGCTATATGTCGTGGTCCAGCGTTGAATGTCTAGGAAAATTCATTCGATTTATTTTTTCTTTAAAGAAAAAATTGTGTGTCCCTCTAAGTTACTTCTCATCTTTCCTTGCGATGGGCGTATTTCTCTATCGATACTCTTACCTAGTTTCCTGCAAGCTGCAAGGAGAACCCTTGGGGTCTGGTTGTAACAAATATTTACATTGACTACTTGAACCCTCATTATTTTCCATGAATTCGATCCTGGACAGGTTTAAAACAAGTCTTTGGCATAGTTCAACTTGTATTGTTTATGTGTTAAGGAAAAACTAACAATGTCAGTTACTATGTTTGATTTCATTGGTTACTGTACTGTCTCTTTTTTTCTTATTTATCTTCGTTGTTTTTTAAAGTATTGGTATAAGTCACTAATGATGGGCCTTGTCGATGCGAGGTACCCATGAGAGGTTTACTGCACTCTCCTTCCTCAGTCGATCATCTATCAGATAGCATTCGATAGGGAAAGGACCTGATCTCGTGCATCAAAAGATGAGTGTCTCTCTGGAAAATTAAACTGTTGGTCAACATTTGTCCATTCTATTAATGTTTTGTTACCTCACTTTCATTTACAAGATATTAATAATTTCTGGTATGGTTTGGAGAGCTTTGGTTTGCGCAAATTCCAGATGCCCACCCCTATTCTTGGCAAAAAAGGTACTCAGGTTACGAGCCCATCTCTTCTCAACTTTAACTCTATAGGTTCTAGGAAGTGGAGGTCATGGCTCCACCCAGTTTTCCATTCCAAAATGGTTTTGTTTCGCCTTCAGTATTATAAGGATTCCATGTTCAATTTTTTTGTTTTGAACAACTATGTAATAATTTTCTGGATAATGAACTATAGTCCTTATCGTATATACTCGGAATGACATAGTAACTCACAATGAATTTTATCTCTATCTTTTTGAGTACCACATATGGCTAAGAATATTTGCAATCAAGACGTTTCGACTGACATGTATTCAATCTATTTGCTCCAACAATAATAATAATTAACAGAATTTTTCTATGGTCACAGAGTCTTGATTACTTCCCTATTTACTGTATTCGACTTCTATTGCAAAGAAAAGGAGTTGTTCTTTTGACTAAGACTAGGGTAAAAGAAACTCAACTCTCATTGTTTCTATGAATGCATTAAAATTTCTCAAATATCTATTTTGGAACAAATCTATTGTAATCCATTATAGAATTTCTTATATATGATTGTGTCTATAAGTCTGTCAGAATAGTCTATCTTGGACAAAATATAGGGACAACTCAAATACTTATACATTATGTTGTAGACATTTCAAATCTCAGATTTTCTTCTGTGGCGTCCACGCAGATTACCAATAGTAATTAGGCCTGTCTCGTTTGTTAAGGATATAATTATCGTGTGGAATACTAGTTTTGGTACTAGTTTCGATTCTAGCCTGCATGGAAAAGGAGGTCTCGAAGAGAATGATCTTAAGACTTTACCTGTATAAAATACCAAGGCCTCGTATCAAGACTTAGTTCTCGCAGACATTTACATATAGGCAGTTCTGCAAGGGTTTTCGATGCACTGAGATTTATCCTACTATTATGCTCATAAGGTAGTACTCTAAGTTTCCCTTTTTTTTTGAGGTGATTACTCTCAGAAATCAACCAAGGATAATTATTTAATTATGTCTTAACCATTAAAGATAAGATTTAGAGTTTGTTCAAAATCAATCTAATCATAAGAGTCATTCTGAATTGGGTTTAAGGGCATTCTGTCGATATTTATGCTTCATTTGCTCGAATAGATTTCCCAGATGTTATATCAATTCAGAAATAATATATGCACCATATCAGTTGTTTAATCATTTAAACAGAGATGGAAATAATTCAATTATGAATCAATATATGTACCATATCATCATTTTAATCATTTAAACAGAGATGGAAATAATTCAATTATGAATAAATATATGTACCATATCAGGGATTTAATCATTTAAACAGAGATGGAAAATAATTAGATTCAGAATTAACACCTGCATTACATCAGATATATACAAATCTAAATTGAGAAGGGGCAGATTTACATATATGAACTAGTTTACAGGGAAGACAAGGGAACAACCATGTTCCTCCCAATCGTAGGACAAGGAAGCCAAATCACTTGCCCAGTCCACCCCCTAGCCTGACCATGAGTCCATGATCGGAAACTCCTCCTCAACAATGTCCTTTAGTTTCAACAAAATCCTCTTGCTTCACACTTAATCAGTAGTGTTTATAACAACAAGAATACAATAGTCTCTTATTCCCATCATACTAGGAAGCATCCCGCCTCCTCACATATGCTATTTATCAAAACAATATTTTTTCCTAGGTCTTTTTCCCTCCCTTGGGAATTTTTGTAGCTTTCTAAATCCCTGATTTTCAGGGGCTGCCAATGACCAAATATCTGATTTACGACTTGTAACAATCAACCGAGAGGTAGTTCCAACATGTTCCACACTCATGGAGTCATGGTCAACTAAATTTAACATGGTTTCTCCATTTGTCCTCCTGCAATAATTAACACAATATTATGTTTACATACAAGTGTCATGGTCAAATAGTTAGTTGGGTCAAATAAAGTCTCTACCCAACAGTCATAATAATTAATTACAATTTATCAAATTCGAAATTCGAAATTCCCATAAATGGAAAAAATATTCCAAATTCGAATTTACCAAAAATAGAATAATTTTCTAACAATTTTCAAATTTCAAAATTAATTTATTTGGGCATGTCAGATCCTTCCCCCTTCAAATAAGACACTATCCTCAGTGTTCGTTCCTTTCTTGGAACATGATTGGATGAGATTTCTGCAAATCTCCCTCCTACTCCCAAGTGGCCTCCTCGGGACTAAAGTGCTTCCATTGCACCTTTATCTGAGCGACATATCTGTTCCAAAGTATTATTTCTCTCCAGTCCAGAATGCACAGAGGTTTCGCCTGGAACATGCCTTCTGGTTCCACCTGCACCAAGTTCCAATCAATCAGGTGAATAGGATCATGAACATAATTTTTCAACAAAGAAACATGAAATACGTTGTGAATTTTTAGATTAGTTGGAAGTGCAAGTTGGTATGCTACGGGTCCAATTTGATCCAGTATCTCGAAGGGCCCACAAAACTTGTGTTCCAACTTGGCAGAGTTCCAGATTTTTAGTGAACTCTTTTGGGCTTTGACTTTTAAGTAAACATGATCTCCCACTTGAAACTCCAAGTGTCTTCTCTTCTGGTCTGCATAACTTTTCTGTCTGTCCTGTGCCACTTTCAAGTTCTGTTGTACCTGTCTTACCGTACTTTCCATTTCTTGGAGCATCTTTGGTCCCACCATAAGTATGTCAACCGGGTTGTCCCAGCTAATTGGAGTCGTACACTTTCTGCCGTATAGTACCTCGAAGGGGCTCAACTTAGCTGACGTTTGGTACCCATTGTTATATGCAAATTCTACCAGGTGTAGGTAGTCTTCCCACCTACTCGGTTTTTCTCTTACGTACATGCGGAGCATATCTTCTAGGATTTGATTTGTCTTTTTGGTTTGTCCATCCATTTGTGGATGATAACACGTACTGAAATTCAAATTAGTATTTAGCCCTGCAAACAATTATTTCCAAAAAGAGGATGTGAATTTTACATCTCTATCTGAAATCACCATTTTAGGAATACCATTCAGTCTACATATTTCTCTCATAAATATTTCAGTGATATTTATAGCTTTAAAAGTAGACTTTACAGGGATAAAGTATGCAGAATTACTGAGTTTATCGTTTACAACAATAATAGAGTCATTATATTTCTGAGTTTTAGGAAAACCTGTAATAAAGTCCAGTGATATGGTCTCCCATTTCCATTTTGGTACTGGCAATGGCTGTAATAGGTTGGTTGGATGTTGGTGTTCAGCCTTAACCTACTGACAACCCTAGCACCTAGCCAAGTATTCTGTTGTTTCACCCTTCATAATAGGCCAGTAAAATAGTTTTCTAAGTGTTGTTATTGTCTTCTGGTATCCTAGATGGCCATAATACAATTTCTTATGTACTTCATCCAAGATTGTTATTTTTAAATATGCTAAATTTGGTATGTAAAGTCTGTCTTTAAATCGTAAAAGTCCATTTTTTTGATACTCAGATCTGGTTTATCTGAGTTTGCGGTACTATTTTGTAATTCTTCCATTATCTTAGTGTAACTTTGGTCGTTAATGCTTGTTGTCCTTATTCTATGTTCCATATCACTTTCTTCTCTACTGACATTTATCTCAAATAACCCATGGAATCTTCTACTTAAGGCATCTGCTACCTTATTTTCCTTACCCTTGATATGTCTTACCTCAAAGTCAAATTCGCTCAAAAAGGCTAGCCATCGTGCTTGCCTTGCATTAAGATCTGGATGGCTAAATAGATATTTCACACCGCTATTATCTATCAATAATAGAACCTTTCTGACCATTATGTAGTGCCGCCACATTTTTAAGGCGTGAATTAATGCTCCCAACTCTAAATCATGGGTGACATAGTTTCACTCGTGCTCCTTTAATTTTCGGGATTCATAACAAATAATGTGTCTGTATTGGGTTAGGACACCACCTAGACTTTCTTTACTCGCATCAACATAGACAGTAAAGTCTTTATCTGGGTATCCTACCTTCATGATGGGTGCAGTTGTCAATAATTCCTTCAACGTGTTAAAACTATCTTGACATTTTAGTGACCAATTAAATTTGGTCCCTTTCTTTTGTAATGACTTGGTGGGGTAGGCTATTTTGGAAAACCCCTCTATAAATCTACGATAATATATGGTGATTCCCATGAATGATCGGATATCCACTACATCCTTAGGTACCGACCATTCCATGATGGCTTTTATTTTCTCAAGGTCGACTGCAATGCCTTCTACAGAAATTACATGTCCTAGGTATTGTATTTTATTTTGATAAAAATCACACTTATCAAATTTGGCGTACAGTTTGTGTTTCCTCAAAGTTTGCAGGAATATTCTTAAGTGTTCTTCATGTTCTTCCTCTGTTTCATAATAGACCAGAATATCATCGATAAATACTAGTACGAACTTGTCCAGGTATTGGTTGAAGATACTGTTAATCAGACACATAAACGTGGTTGGTGTGTTAGTGAGTCCGAAAGGTATGACTATGAATCCATAGTGTCCATATCATGTTCGAATTTTTTTTTTGCTTATGTCGTCATCTTTTATTCTAACTTGATGATAACTAGATCGTAAGTCCAACTTTGAAAAGATCTTGGCCCCACCTACTTGATCGAACAGATCATTTATCCTAGGTAAGGGGTACTTGTTCTTAATAGTCATTTTGTTCAACTGTTTATAATCAATACATAGTCTTAGAGTATCATCTTTCATTTTGACAAAGAGGACCGGTGCTCCCCATTGCGAAACACTCGTTCTGATATACTCTTCTTCCAACAATTCCTGCAATTGTACTTTTAATTCTATCAATTTTTCTAAACTCATTCGGTAAGGTGCTTTTGAGATAGGGATTGATCCAAGTACCAAGTCTATGGAGAAGTCTATTTGTCTTCTAGGAGGTAATTCAGGTATCTCATCAACAAACACGTCTTTGAATTCATGTAGGACAACAATGTATTCTAAGTTGGGATTATCTTATTTTCCTAACAGATTCGTTATTTGGATGGCGTAAACTTGACATCCCTTTCTCATGCATTTATTGAATTGCATTGTTGTGACTTGTCTAACTGATATTGGTTTTGGTATACCTTGGGTTATTCTAGTATTATCATAATCGTATTTATAATTAAGTGTATTTTTATAACAATATAGAATTGCTTTGTGCTTTTCCAACCAATCCATTGCGATAATCAACATCATAAGATCCTAGTGGTAGAATATTCAAATTTGTTTTTATGATTTTACCATCTAAACTGAATTCAAAATCAGGAATAAAATCAACGAATTTCCTTTTTGTTCCTATTGCTAATTGTACCAGCCATGATTTTGCGTGTTTCATATTCTTGAGTTTATTTGACTCTACTACACTATGAGTGATATAACTTAATGTAGCTCCGGGATCAATTAAAACAGAAATTCGGGTGTTATTGATTTTACCTTCGATTTCCACCACAGAGGACTGGTGGTCAGCTTGACGACCCTCTATGGCTGCATTTATTCGGTGTTGGATTCTACCCACATCACCCACTGTCGAGGCTTCCTGCAAATTATGAATGTCAGTTCTGTTTGCTGCATTTATATGTGGACAGTTCCTCCTCAGATGAGGTTCTCCACATTCCCAGCACTTCAATGGTTCACGGGGACCATCCCCAAATTTATTTGTTCCCAGATTTACTAGTGGTTTATCATTGCTTTGCATACTTTGGTAATTGGAGTGAAAGTCTTTTCTAGGAAAGCCTTTTTCTGCATTCTGATAAGGAGCTAGCTGGTATCCCTTCTTTCGCTGGTTCATTCGATCTTGCTTCTTATCCTTCCAAGCTTTGGGAAAATCTTCCCACTGTTTGTACTGGTCGTAGCACATTCGTTCTTTCCTGAATACTTCAATCAAGGACTTGGGGTTGTCAAACTCAATTCTGTCCCTATAGGATTGTGGTAGATAGCTTAAGAACCACTGGATTTTTACCTTGTCCTCCTGGATATAAGGTACGAATCTTAGTAATTCCAGGAATTTGTTTATAAGATCCTCCATTGCCATCTGACCAAGTCGTAACTCAATAAATTATTTCGTTTTCCTTTCATACTATATTTCATATAGGTATTGTTTCTTGAAATATTTATTGAATTCCAACCATTCCATCTTTTCTCTTTTAATCCCTTAGCCAACTTTAGATCTTGCCACCAAATGCTGGCCTTTCCTTTCATATTGTAAATGGCCATTCTGACCTTCATATTGTTGGAGTAATTGTATATCTGGAAATAACTTTTGATGTCTAATAACAATGCTTCAGCTTCCTCCCCTGTTCTGGATTCTCCATCAAAGGTAGATGGTTTAATTTTCTTAAATTCTCCTTCAAGGTAGTCTACTTGTTTCCTTTTTCTGTCTATTTTTTTATTGTCCTAATTTGGAGGTGTACCCTCAGAAAAACTGTCTCCCTTTTATGCTTCTAGCCCAAATTTCTTGGAGTCTCTTTTGTTGGCCTC
Source organism: Picea sitchensis (assembly GCA_010110895.2). Lineage (NCBI taxonomy): Eukaryota > Viridiplantae > Streptophyta > Pinopsida > Pinales > Pinaceae > Picea > Picea sitchensis. The sequence goes on from SNQJ01S0002588.1 coordinate 55,143, forward strand.
TTCTTCATTGTTATCATCCTTTGGGATTTTATTTGTCACTATACTACACAACAGGACGTCATTTATCTCTTGTTGTTCCTGCTGTGCTTTCTTCAGTTTCTCATTGTCGGATTTGAAAGGCTGTAACTCAACAATAAGATTCCTCATTGTTTCCATCACCTCCGTAGGTGATCTTCTTCCACTATTCTGTCTTGGATCTCTAGGAGGTATCCACTCCAGATTTCCTTCAATTCCGATTTCTGCATCATCCTGAGCTACCATAATTAACACAAAACAAAAAGGGTTTTATTCTTGTAACAATACAGGTTTTATTAGTTTTAAATGAACATAATTATATGGTTAAGTAATTCATATGTCCCTACTCAAGGTCTAAGTGTTGTAAACTTCTTCTCTGATACCATATGTAATGTTTCCCTAGATGTCATAAAAAAAAAATTGTTTTCTCTTAAGGGCACTTAAACTTCCTTTTCTTTGTTAAGATCCATATCAAACTTATCTTGCTACTTAGTAAGGTGAATTAAGGGAATATACCTAACTTAACCACAAGGGTGGTGGATATATTTGGACTCAATCAAGGATCTACTTGCAATTACAAGGTAGATCACATTGATTCTTTGTATAAACTATACTACCAGCCTCCACGAGGACTAATTACATTTATATATGATTGTGAATATGATACCATAATATAATCAATATTATGTCCTCACCAAATTATTTACACTCATAGGTGTGTCACCATAACTTATACCCCAGTCGCACAAGTAACACTTACCATGGGTATCTACGTATAATCAACTTTGAATCCTGAGGTGATAACACGATTTTCTCGGAAATAGGGACATATGATAATTAAATGTATTTTGATTTGTGCGACAGTTCTCCCGTGTGAGATTTATGATCTGTAAGGTGTTATCTAAGGTTAGTTATCCTTGCCAAATACTTATGCCTCACAGTTAGTTCTATCTGAACCAACTCTGGCATAGGGTTGTCTTTTCGTTAACCGAATTCGATGGTCGCGAGGGAACCCTAACCAGAGCTAAAGGTAAGGATTAATATCAGAAAATTTGGGTGGTCTGTCAGCACAAGTACTCCATGGATATGAGGCATATACTCTGGGCTATGATTGTAAACGATTTAATGGCTACCATCCAATATAATTAAGGTGTTATGAATGCATTTCCTTTGACACTATCGTGTGCTTAAAGTGACCCACTGGAGGTCCACCACCTTTCCCTAACTACGAAAATTGAGTACAGGCTCTCACTAAATAAAAATGTGACTAACCGTTGGTTATCCCAAGGCTACCAATCCATTTTTTGATTTTGGCTTTGTGTTCCCTGTGAAAAATTCTCACGGTTACTCCTGGTTATTAATCTTTTCTTGTGTATCTCTATTTTGGAAATGCATCTGTATATTTCCATTTTAAGATTGGCTCTATACATAAATCAGTTGGAGCGGGAATACTATCATCCTGGAGGTAATTTACTCAGTGAACCCATCAACCATTGTCCATCTTCCGAGTAAGTTTTAACAAAGTTGAACACTTTAACAGTTTATTACAATGAGGTTTATCTCACTATGTTGTTCTTTTCGAGTTTAAGTACATTACCCATTATCGTTAATCCTTACCATGCTATGGGTTTAGTTCCTGTATTGAAGTCATCTCAACTATCTTCTCATCCATGTTTTCCCAAAAATCACGACACTCTGACTATTCGTTCTTTTCCCCAAGAAATACCAGTTAAATCATCAGGGAAAAGAAAAGGGTACTTAGGTATTCCCTAATCCCTAAATCATTATTACTCCTTAGTCTTACCCCATGGATATACGTCTTGGTCCAACGTTGAATGTCTAGGAAAATTCATTCGATTTATTTTTTCTTTAAAGAAAAAACCGTGTGTGTCCCTCTAAGTTACTTCTCGTCTTTCCTTGGAATGGGCATGTTTCTCTGTCTATACTCTTACCCAATTTCCTGTAATATGAAAGGAGAACCATCAGGGTTTGGTTATAACAAATATTTACATTGACTACTTGAACCCTCGTTATTTTCTATGAATTCGATCCTGGACAAGTTTAAAACAAGTCTTTGGCACAGTTCGACTTGTATTGTTTATGTGTTAAGGAAAAACTAACTCTGCCAGTTACTTTGTTTGATTTCATTGGTTAATGTATTGTCTCTGTTTTTCTTATTTATCTTTGTGTTTGTTTAAATTATTGGTATAAGTCACTAATGATGGGCCTTGTCGATGCAAGGTACCCATCAGGGGTTTACTGCACTCTCCTTCCTCGACTGGTCGTCTATCAGATAGTATTCGACGGGGCAAGGAAATGAGCTTGTGCATCAAAAGATGAGTGTCTCTCTGGAAAATTAAACTGTTGGTCAACATTTGTCCATTCTATTAATGTTTTGTTACCTCACTTTCATTTACAAGATATTAATAATTTCTGGTATGTTTTGCAAAGATTTGGTTTGCGCAAATTCCAGATGCCCACCCCTGTTCTTGGCAAAAAAGGTACTCAGGTTCCGAGCCCATCTCTTCTCGACTTTAACTCTATAGGTTCTAGGAAGTGGAGGTCATGGCTCCACCTAGTTTTCCATTCCAAAATGGTTATGTTTCGCCTTCAATATTACAAGGATTCCATGTTCAATTTTTTTTTTCAACAACTATGTAATAATTTTATGGATAATGAACTATAGTCCTTGTCGTATATACTCGAAATGGCGTAGTAACTCATAGTGAGTTTTATCTCTAGATTTTCCTCTACCACATACGACTAAGAAGTTTATTGCAATCAAGACGTTTCGACTGACATGTATTCAATCTGTTTTCTCCGACAACAATAATAATTAACATAATTTCAGTATGGTCACACAGTCTTGATTACTTCCCTATTTATTGTATTTGAATTCTATTGCAAAGAAAAGGAGTAGTTGTTGTGACTAAGACTAGGGTAAAAGAAACTCAATTCGCATTGTTTCTATGAATGCATTAAACTTTCTCTAATATCTACTTCGGAATAAATCTATTTTAATCCATTCTAGCATTTATTTTATATGATTGCATCTATAAGTTTGTCAGAATAGTCTATTCTGGACATAATATAGGGAAAACTCAAATACTTATACATTCTATTGTAAACATTTCAAATCTCAAATTTTCTTCTGTGGAGTCCACGTGGATTACCAACAGTAATTAGGCATATCTCTTTTGTTAAAGATATAATTATCACGTGGAATACTAGTTTTGGTACTAGTTTTGATTCTAGCCTGTGTGGAAAAGGAGGTCTCGAAAAGAAGGATCTTAAGACTTTACCTTAGAAAATACCAAGGCCTCGTATCTAGAATTGGTTATCACAAGCATTTATACATAGGCAGTTCTGCAAGGGTTTTCGATGCACTGAGATTTATCCTACTGTTACACTCATAAGGTAGTACTCTAAGTTTCCCCTTTTTTTTTTGAGGTGATTACTCTCATAAATTAACCAAGCATAATTATTTAATTATGTCTTAACCATTAAAGATAATATCTAGAGTTTGGTGAGAATCAATCTAACTGTAAGAGTCATTCTGATTTGGGTTTAAGGGAATTCTGTTGATATTTATGCTTCGTTTGCTCGAACATATTTCCCAGTTGTTATATCAATTCAAAAATATTATATGCACCATATCAACATTTTAATCATTTAAACAGAGATGAAAATAATTCAATTTTGAATCAATATATGTACCATACCAACGTTTTAATCATTTCAACAGATATGGAAATAATTCAATTCTGAATCAATATATGCACCATATCATCGATTTAATCATTTAAACATAGATGGAGAATAATTAGATTCAGAATTAACACCTGCATTACATCAAATATATAAAAATCTAAATAGAGAAGGGGCGGATTTACATATCTGAACTAGTTTATAGGGAAGACAAGGCAGCCAAATCACTTGCCCAGTCCATCCCCTAGCCTGACCATGAGTCCATGAGGGCTAACTCGGAAACTCCTCCTCAACAATGTCCTCCAGTTTCAACAGACTCCTCTTGCCTCACACTCAATCATTAGCGTTCATAACAGTAAGAATACAATAGTCTCTTCTTCCCATCATACTAGGAAACATCCTCCCTCCTCACATATGCTATTTATCAAAACAATATTTTTTCTTAGGTATCTTTCCCTCCCTTGGGAATTTTCGCAGCTTTCTGAATCCCCAATTTTCAGGGGTTGCCAATGGCTAAATCTCTGATTTACCACTTGTAACAAGCAGCCCAGAGGTAGTTCCAACATTTTCCCTGTTATCGCTCACTTTGTAGGAGAGTTTTAGGTAGCTTGAAGTCAAGGCTCAAACTGGTGTAACAGGAGCTTCCCCACCCACTGTCACCTTGATGGGGAGCTCTTTCTATTTAGGGTGGCTAATCCCAAGGGAGACGTCCCTAGTAATTTGGGGTTCTGAAAGGTCTAAAGGTCTAAAGGATCAAAATGATGGTTTCCTTTCACAGATTACTGCCAAGAGGATATTCAAGAAGAAGGTATTCCACTGAGAAAGGCACCTCTTTGCAAGACAAGGCAAATAAAGCTAAAATGTGTATGCAGTGGTTAGTACTTCAAAATATCGATGACTATCTTTAACACATATGAGCAATAATGAATGTAATTATTGATGAAGTCAATGATTGCAAATAAAGACAAAGGCTTATAATACTTCTTCAATAAATACAAAGTGATATTTGCATTCAATGTATAAAATCAATCTTTATTATATCACAATGTAATAAATATGCTCATACACCAATATTGTTGCTGCGTCACTATGCAAATTTAGGGTGACGTCATCCCTACTTATTAGGTCAATTTTGAAGACAATGAGAAGAACGTTTTGTCAATTAAACTTATGAATATGATCAATAACTCAAAGTGTATCAAAAGGGTGACAATATCACAACATTTTAAGCCAAACCAGAGATCAAAATAAGTGTGACGTCACCTAGGGTTTAGGGTTAGTTTGATAGGTGAAGAAGTGGACGTTTTTGCAAAACAAACCAATGAAAATATTCAACACTTATATGGCTATAAAGGGATGACCTAACCGCAACTTTAAGACCAAACAATAGTTCAAAGAGGCCAAGACTTCATCATCAAAACTAGGGTTAGTAAGACGTTAGGGTTAGTAGGTTTTCACAATTGAGAGTTTGAAAGAGGTTGTTTTAACACCAAAAAAGCTCAACGTTGCATTCTTAGACTAGTGCCTTGGGTTAATGGAGTCAAATGGAGAAAGGCTAATGGCTTGGAAGGACTTAAACCTAAGGACAGGAGGGTTAGGTTTAATGGTGCTGCAATGGTAGGGCCACCGAATCAAAACCCTAAAGGGAGAAGGCTCATTTTGGTGTAGCTAAAGCTAGGCCTCATGATCCTCCCTCTTTCCTTAAGACTCTTTGGAAAAATGGCTAGCTATAAGACATAAATCTATGGCTGAAAAGTGTTGCTTGGGGACAAGGCTTTTCAAACCCTAGAAGTCAAACCCTAGGTGTAAAATAAATTAGGCCTAGGACATCTTCTTTCTTCAATTTATGTCTCAAACTAACTCAAGAAAAAGATGAACTAGTGTAGCTATGGCTAGGCTAGGTT
>SNQJ01S0002588.1:62880-78437 GCA_010110895.2 Picea sitchensis
CAGGACAAGTCTGGCTGAGAAGAAGAAAGATGGGCCCTCCAGGGCCATGCTCAAGTCAATCTCGCTCTCGGTACTCCATGTCTAGGACCATGTGGGCCTCGAGACATGATCTCCTAGTTATCCCTAGATATCGGGGATAACATTCCCCACTCATGGAGCCATGGTAAGCTGAATTTAACATGGTTGCTCCATTTGTCCTCTTGCAATAATCAAAACAATATTTTGTTTACATACAAGTGTCATGGTCAAATAGTTAGTTGGGTCAAATCAAGTCTCTTCCCAACAATCATAATAATTAATTACAATTTATCAAATTCGAAATTCGAAATTGTTGTAAGTTGCAAAAAAATTCCAAATTCGAATTTACCAAAAATGGAATAATTTTCTAACAATTTTCAAATTTCAAAATTAATTTATTTGGGTATGTCACATCCTTCCCCTCTTCAAATAAGACATTGTCCTTGGTGTTTGTTCCTTTCTTGGAACAGGATTGGATGAGATTTCTACAAATCTCCCTCCTACTCCCAAGTGGCCTCCTTAGGACTAAAGTGCTTCCATTGCACCTTTACCTTAGCGATAGCTCTATTCCGAAGTGTTATTTATCTCCGGTCTAGAATGCGCAGAGGTTACACCTGGAACTCACCTTCTGTTTCCACCTACACCACGTTCCAATTGATCAGGTGAGGAGGATCATGAACATAATTTTTCAACAAATAAACATGCAATACGTTATGAGTTTTTAGATTAGCTGGAAGTGCAAGTTGGTATGCTACGGGTCCAATTCGAGCTAGTATATTGAAGGGCCCACAAAACCTGGGTGACAACTTGGCACAGTTCCCAAGTTTTAGTGAACTCTTTCGGTCTTTGACTTTTAAGTAAACATGACCTCCCACTTGAAACTCCAAGTGTCTTCTCTTCTGGTCTACATAATGTTTATGTCTGTCTTGTGCCACTTTCAAGTTCTGTTGTACCTGTCTTACTGTACTTTCCATTTCTTGGATCATCTCTGGTCCCACCATAAGTCTGTCAACCGGGTTGTCTCAGCTAATTGGAGTTGTACACTTTCTGACGTATAGTACCTTGAAGGGGCTCAAATTAGCTGACGTTTGGTACCCATTGTTATATGCAAATTCTACTAGGTGTAGGTAGTCTTCCCACCCGCTCGGTTTTGTTCTTACGTACATGCAGAGCATATCTTCTATGATTTGATTTGTACTTTCAGTCTGTCCATCCGTTTGTGGATGATAACTTGTACTGAAATTCAAATTAGTATTTATCCCTGCAAACAATTCTTTCCAAAAAGTGGATGTGAATTTTACGTCTCTATCCGAAATCACCATTTTAGGAATACCATGCAGTCTAAAGATTTCTTTCATTAATATTTCAACGATATTTATAGCTTTAAAAGTAGACTTTACAGGGATAAAGTGTGCAAACTTACTAAGTTTATCGATTACAACCATAATAGAGTCATTATGTTTCTGAGTTTTAGGAAAACCTATAATAAAGTCCAGTGATATGGTCTTCCATTTCCATTATGGTACTGGCGATGGATGCAATAGTCTGGCTGGATGTTGGTGTTCGGCCTTAACCTACTGACAATCCTGGCACCTAGACAAGTAGTCTATTGTTTCGCCCTTCATATTGGGCCATTAAAATAGTTTTCTAAGTGATGTTATCGTCTTATGGTATCCTGGATGGCCAGAATACGGTTTCTTATGTACTTCATCCAGGATTGTTATTTTTAACTCTACTGAATCTGGTATGTAAAGTCTGTCTTTAAATCGTAAAAGTCCAATTTTTTCGATACTCAGATCTGGTTTATCTGAGTTTGTGATACTATTTTGTAATTATGCCATTATCTTAGTGCAAATTTGGTCGTTAATGCTTGTTGTCCTTATTCTTTGTTCCATATCACTTTCTTCTCTACTGACATTTATCTCAAACAACCCATGGACTCTTCTACTTAAGGCATCTACTACCTTATTTTCCTTACCCTTGATATGTCTTACCTCAAAGTGGAATTCGCTCAAAAAGGCTAGCCACCATGTTTGCCTTGCATTAAGATCTGGCTAGCTAAATAGATATTTAACACCTTTATTATCCGTCAATAATAGAAAGTTTCTACCCATTATGTAGTGCCACCACATTTTTAAGGCGTGAATTACTACTGCCAACTCTAAATCATGGGTGGCATAGTTTCACTCGTGCTCCTTTAATTTTTGGGATTCATAACAAATAATGTGTTTGTCTTGGGTTAGGACACCACCTAGCCCTTATTTACTCACATCAACATAGACAGTAAAGTCTTTATCTGGGTCTGCTACCTTCAGGATGGGTGCGGTTGTCAATAATTCTTTCAAATTGTTAAAACTGTCTTGACACTTCTGTGACCAATTAAATTTGGTCCCTTTATTTTGTAATGACTTGATGGGGTAGGCTATTTTGGAAAACCCCTCTATAAATCTACGATAATATCTAGTGATTCCCATGAATGACCGGATATCCGCTACATCCTTAGGTACCGACCATTCCATGATGGCTTTTATTTTCTCAAGGTCGACTGCAATGCCTTCTACAGAAATTACATGTCCTAGGTATTGTATTTTCTTTTGATAAAAATCACACTTATCAAATTTGGCATACAGTTTGTGTTTCCTCAAAGTTTGTAGGTCTATTCTTAAGTGTTCTTCATGTTCTTCCTCTGTTTTAGAATAAACCAGAATATCATTGATAAATACTAGTATGAACTTGTCCAAGTATTGGCTGAAGATAATGTTCATTAAACACATAAACGTGGCTGGTGCGTTAGTGAATCCGAAAGGTATGAATACGAATTCATAGTGTCCATATCGTGTTCAAAAAGTTGTTTTGCTTATGTCCTCATATTTTATTCTAACTTGATGATAACCAGATCATAAGCCCAACTTTGAAAAAATATTGGCCCCACCTACTTGATCGAAAAAATCATTTACTCTAGGTAAGGGGTACCTGTTCTTAATAGTCATTTTGTTCAATTGTCTATAATCGATACATAGTATTAGATTACTGTCTTTCCTTTTCACAAAGAGGACTGGTGCACCCCATGGTGAAACACTCAGTCTGATATACTCTTTGTCCAACAATTCCTGCAGTTGTATTTTTAATTTTGTCAATTCTGGTAAACTCATTTGATAAGGTGCTTTTGAGATAGGGGCTGATCCAGGTAGAAGGTCTATAGAGAAGTCTATTTCTCTTCTAGGAGATAATTCAGGTATCTCATCAACAAACACGTCTTTGAATTCACATAGGACAAAAAAATCTTCTAAGTTGGGCTTATTTTCTTTTCCTAACAGATTCGTTATTTGGATGGCGTAAACTTGACATCCGTTTCTCATGCATTTCTTGAATTGCATTGTTCTGACTTGTCTAACTGATACTGGTTTTGGTATACCTTGGGTTGTTCTAGTAGTATCATAATCGTCTTTATAATTAAGTGTCTTTGTGTAACAATCTAGAACTGATTTGTACTTTTCCAACCAATCCATTCTGATAATCACATCATAAGATCCTAATGGAAGAATATTCATATTTGTTTTTATGTTTTTACCATCTAAACTGAATTCAAAATCAGGAATAAAATCAACCACTTTCCTTTTTGTTCCCGTTGCTAATTGTACCAGCTATGATTTTGCGTGTTTCATCTTCTTGAGTTTATTTGACTCTACTACACCAGGAGTGATATAACTTAATGTAGCCCTGGGATCAATTAAAACAAAAATTTGGGTGTTATTGATTTTACCTTCGATTTCCACCACAGAGGACTGGTGGTTAGCTTGCCGACCCTCTACGACTACATTTATTTGGTGCAGGATTCTACCCACATCACCCATTGTCGAGGCTTCCTGCAAATTATGAATGAAAGCTATGTTTTTTGTATTTATACGTGGATAGTTCCTCCTCAGATGAGGTTCTCAACATTCCCAGCACTTCAATGGTTCACAAGGACCATCCCCAAATTTCTTTGTTCCCAGATTTACTGGTGGTTTACCATTTCCTTGCGTACTTTGGTAATTGGAGTGAAAGTATTTTCTATGAAATCCTTTTGTTGCATTCCAATAAGGAGTTGGCTGGTATCTCTTCTTCCGTTGGTTCATTCGATCTTCTTTCTTATCCTTCCAAGATTTTGGAAAATTTTCCCTCTGTTTGTACTAGTCGTAGCACATTCGTGCTTTCCTGAATACTTCACTCAAGGACTTGGGGTTGTCAAACTCAATTATATCCCTGTAGGACTGTGGTAGAAAGATTAAGAACCACTGGATTTTTACCTTGTCCTCCCAGATATAAGGTACAAATCTTAGTATTTCCAGGAATTTGTTTATAATATCCTCCATTACCATCTGACCAAGTCGCAAATCATAAAATTCTTTCGTTTTCCTTTCATAGTAGCTTTCAGATAGGTATTGTTTCTTGAAATATTTCTTGAAGTCATACTATTCCATCTGTTTCTCTTTTAAGCCCTTAGCCAACTTTAGATCTTTCCACCAGATGTTGGCCTTTCCTTTCAGATTGTAAATGGACATTCTGAACTTCAGATTGTTGGAGTAATTGTATATCTGGAAATAATTTTTGATGTCTAATAATGATGCTTCAGCTTCCTCCCCTGTTCTGGATTCTCCATTGAAGGTAACTGGTTTAATTTTCTTAAATTCTCCTTCAAGGTGGTCTACTTGTCTCATTTTTCTGTTTGTTTTTGTTTTGTCCTTAGCTGAAGGTGTACCCTCAGACGAACTGTCTCCTTTTTCTTCTTATGTCCCAGAGTTCTTGGAGGACCTTTTGCTGACCTCTTCTTCGTTGTTATCATCCTTTGGGAGTTTCTTTTTCACTATACTACGCAGCAGGACTTCATTTATCTCTTGTTGTTCCTGCTATGCTTTCTTCAGTTTCTCGTTGTCGGCTTTGAAAACCTGCAGCTCAATAATAAGATTCCTCATTGTTTCCAGCACCTCCATAGGTGAGCTTCTGTCAGTGTTCTGTGTTGGATCTCTAGGAGGTCTCTGCTCTGAATTTCCTTCAATTCTGATTTATGCATCATCCTGAGCTGCCATAATTAACAAAAAACAGAAAGGGTTTTATGTTTGTAACAATAAAGGTTTTATTAGTTTTACATGAACAAAATTATATGCTTAAGTAATTCAGTTGGACATGTTCAAGGTCCAAGTGTTGTAACCTTCTTCTTTGATACCATATGTAATGTTTCCCTAAATGTCATAAACAAAAAAACAAAAAAAAAAATCTCTTAAGGGCACTTAAACTTTGTTTTCTTTGTTAGGATCCATATCAAACTTCTCTTGCTACTTAGTAAGTTGAATTAAGGGACTATACCTAAAATAACCACAAGGGTGGTGGATATATTTGGACTCAATCAAGGATCTACTTGCAATTACAAGGTAGATCGTATTGATGCTTCGTATAAACTATACTACCAGCCTCCATGAGGACTAATTACATTTATATATGAATGTGAATATTCTACCATAATATAATCAAAATTTTGTCCTTACCAAATTATTTACGCTCATAGGTATGTCACCATAACTTATACCCCAATCACACAAGTAATACTTACCATGGGTATCTACGTATGATCAGCTTTGAATCGTGAGGTGATAGAACAATTTCCTCAGAAATAGGGACAGATGCTAATTAAATGTATTTCGATTTGTGCAACGTTTCTCCCATGTGAGGTTTATGATATGTAAGGTGTTCTCTAAGGTTAGTTATCCTTGTCAAATACTTATGTCTCATAGTCAGTTCTATCTGAACTAACTCTGGCATAGGGTTTTCTTTTCATTAACCGAATTCGATGGTCGGGAGGGACACCTAAGCAGAACTGAAGGTAAGGATTAATATGAGAAAATATGGGTGGCATGTCATCATGAGTACTCCATGGATATGAGGCGGCTACTATGGGGTATGATTGTAAAGGATTTAATGTCTACCATCCAAGATAATTAAGGTGTTTTGAACGCATTTCCTTTGATACTATCGCGTGATTAAAGTTCCCCACTGGAGGTCTGCCACCTTGCCCTAACTACAAAAATTAAGTACATGATCTCATTGGATAGCTATGTGACTAGTCGACTATTATCCCAAGACTACCAATCCATTTTTTGATTTTGGTTCTATGTTCCGTGCGAAAAAGTCTCGCGGTTACTCTTGGTTATTAATCTTTTCTCATGTATCTCTATTTTGGCAATGCCTCTGTATATTTCCATTTTGACACTGGATCTATAAATAAATCCATTAGAGCAGGAATACTATCGTCCTGGAGTTCGTTTACTTATCGAACTCGTCGACCATTGTTCATCTTCCAGGTAAGTTTTAACAGAGTAGAGTGTTCAACCGTTTATTACGGTGAGGGTTATCTCACTCTGTTGTTCTTTTCGAGTTTAAGTACGTTACCCCTTATCGTTAATTCTTACTATGCTATGGGTTTATTTACTATACTGAAGTCATGTGGACTATCTGATCATCCCTGTTTTCCCAAACTTCGAGGCACTCTGACTATTCGTTATTTTCCCCAAGAAATACTAGTTAAATTGTAGAGAAAAAGAAAAGGGTACTTAGGTATTACCTCAGCCCTAAATAGTTATTCCTCCTTAGTCTTACCCCCTGGCTATACATCATGGTCCAATGTTGAATGTCTAGGAAAATTCATTCAATTTATTTTTTCTTTAAAGAAAAAACTGTGTGTGTCCCTCTAAGTTACTTCTTGTCTTTCCTAGCGATGGGTGTGTTTCTCTGTTGGTACTCTTACCTAGTTTCCTGTAAGTTGCAAGTTGAACCCTTTGGGTCTGGTTATAACAAATATTTACATTGACTACTTGAACCCTTGTTATTTTCTGTGAATTCGATCCTGGACAGGTTTAAAACAAGTCTTTGGCACAGTTCGACTTATATTGCTTATGTGTTAAGGAAAAACTAACACTGTCAGTTACTTTGTTTGATTTCATTGGTTACTTTACTACCTTTGTTTTTATTATTTATATTCATTTTTGTTTAAAGTATTGGTATAAGTCACTAATGATGGATCTTATCAATGCGAGGTACCCATCAGAGGTTTACTGCACTCTCCTTCCTCGGTCGGTTGTCTATCAGATAGAATTCGACAGGGAAAGGACCTGAGCTTGTGCATCAAAATGTGTGTGTCTCTCTGGAAAACTAAACTATTGGTCAACATTTTTCCATTCTATTAATGGTTCGTTACCTCACTTTCATTTACAAGATATTAATAATTTACGGTACATTTTGCAGAGCTTTGGTTTTTGCAAATTCCAGATGCCCACCCATGTTCTTGTCGAAAAAGGTACTCGAGTTCCAAGCCCATCTCTTCTTGACTTTAACTCTACAGGTTCTAGGAAGTGGAGGTCGTGGCTCCACCCAGTTTTCCATTCCAAAATGGTTCTATTTTTCCTTCAGTATTATAAGGATTTCGTGTTCAATTTTTTTGTTTTGAACAACTATGTAATAATTTTCTGGATAATGAACTATAGTCCTTGCCGTATATACTCGGAATGGCATAGTAAATCACAACGAGTTTTATCTCTAGCTTTTCGAGTACCACATATGGCTAAGACGTTTATTGCAATCAAGACATTTCGACTGACATGTATTCAATCTGTTTGTTCCAGCAATAATGATAATTAACATAATTTCGCTATGGTCACAGAGTCTTGATTACTTCCCTATTTACTTTATTCGACTTCTATTGCAAAGAAAAGGAGTTGTTGTTGTGACTAAGACTAGGGTAAAATAAAATCAACTCGCATTGTTTCTATGAATGCATTAAAATTTCTCAAATATCTATTTCGGAATAAATCTATTGTAATCCATTCTAGCATTTATTTTATATGATTGATTCTATAAGTCTCTCAGAATAGTCTATCCTGGACATAATATAAGGACAACTCAAATACTTATACATTCTGTTGTAGACATTTCAAATCTCAGATTTTCTTTTGTGGAATCCACGTGGATTACCAATAGTAATTAGGCATGTCTCTTTTGTTAAGGATATAATTATCACGTGGAATACTAGTTTTGGTACTAGTTTTGATTCTAGCCTGCGTGGAAAAGGAGGTCTCGAAAAGAATGATCTTAAGACTTTACCTATAGAAAATGCCAAGGCCTCATATCTAGACTTAGTTCTCACAGGCATTTACACATAGGCAGTTCTGCGAGGGTTTTCGATGCACTGAGATTTATCCTACTGTTATGCTCATAAGGTAGTACTCTAAGTTTGCCTTTTTTTTTTGAGGTGATTACTCTCAAAAATTAACCAAACATAATTATTTAATTATCTCTTAACCATTAAAGATAATATCTAGAGTTTGTTCAGAATCAATATAACCGTAAGAGTCATTCTGAATTGAGTTTAAGGGCATTCTGTTGATATTTATGCTTCGTTTGCTCGAACAGATTTCCCAGTTGTTATATCAATTCAGAAATAATATATGCACCATATCAACGTTATAATCATTTAAACAGAGATGGAAATAATTCAATTCCAAATCAATATATGTACCATATCAGCGTTTTAATCATTTAAATAGAGATGGAAATAATTCAATTCCAAATCAATATATGTACCATATCAACGATTTAATCATTTAAACATAAATGGAAAATAATTATATTCATAATTAACACCTCCACTACATCAGATATATAAAAATCTAAATAGAGAAGGGGCAAATTCACATATCTGAACTAGTTTACAGGGAAGACAAAGGGAACAACCATGTTCCTCCCAACCATAGGACAAGGAAACCAAATCACTTGCCCAGTCCACTCCATGAGTCCATGAGTCCATGAGGGCTAACTCAGAAACTCCTCCTCAGCAGTTTCCTTCAGTTTCAACAGACTCCTCTTGCCTCACAGTCAATCAGTAGTGCTCATAATAGCAAGAATACAGTAGTCTCTTCTTTTGATCATACTAGGTAGTGTCCTGCCTCCTCACATATGTTATTTATCAAAACAATATTTTTGCCTAGGTCTTTTTCCCTCCCTTGGGAATTTTCGCAGCTTTCTAAATCCCTAATTTTCAGGGGCTGCCAATGGCCAAATATCTGATTTTCCACTTGTAAAAATCAGCCTAGAGGTAGTTCCAACATGTTCCCCACTCATGGAGTCATGATCAGCTGAATTTATCATGGTTGTTCCATTTGTCCTCCTGTAATATTTAAAAAAATGTTTTGTTTACATGCAAGTGTCATGATCAAATAGTTAGTTGGGTCAAATCAAGTCTCTACCCAACAATCATAATAATTAATTACAATTTATTAAATTCAAAATTCAAAATTTCCATGAAGGCCAAAAATTTTCCAAATTCGAATTTACCAAATTTTTTTTTTTTTTTTTAACAATTTTCATATTTCAAAATTAATTTTTTTGGGTATGTCACATGAAATGAGCTTTTTAGGACCAAGGTTATTCATACAGATTGATTCTCGATTACGAGAAGCATTTCCAGAGAATGAATCTTCTCCTTTTTGTGGTAGATCTATTATTCTTGTGGGTGACCTTGGTCAACTTCCTCATGTCAAAGATAAGGATTTGTATGCAGGTAATATAGTGGGGAAAGTCTTATGGAAAAAAATCAATACCATTGTCACCTTGGATACAATATTTTGACAGCAAGGAAATGATCCGAAACAATATTCTTTTCATAGAATCTTAATGAACATAAGAAATGCAAAAGCCCTTTTTGATGATTGAGAATTTCTTGTGTCATAGTTGATATGAATTTTCCTCTTCAAGAGAGGAGTTTATTTAATTCATCACTTCACATGTTCCCAACAAATATTTTGGTGAACTTGCATAATAGGCAGATGTTGAAATCATGAAATTCTCCAATTGCATGATCTGTTGCTAAGAATACATGACAAACATAAATTATTGGTGTTGATTATGATCAATTGGAATGTGAAGTTATCTTATTCCCTAGAGAATGTGTCATGTTGACATGTAAATTATGGGTTCAAGATATCTTAGTAAATGGTTCTCTTGGTTACATTGATAATATATTCTATATGTCTGGCTCAAAGCCTCCTCAACTTCCAATGTACACAACTGTTCTTTTTAATAAGTACATTGGTGTTCCATTTGACCCAATTAATCCAACTATTGTACCAATCACACCAATTGTAAGAGGAAATCGTAAACAAATTCCTATGAAGATTGCATGGGCCCTTACTATTCATAAATCACAAGGGTTAACTTTAAAATGTGCAACAATTGATATTGGAAACAAAGAGCAGCGAGGGTTGACCTTCACATCTATATCAAGAGTCAAATCAATAGATGGTTTACAGATATCGCCACCTTTCTATTTTGAGTGTTATGCAAAGATGAAAACAATGCATATGTTACAATTAGGGAAAAAGAAGAGGAACGATTAAAGTCCATATCATTGTAACATCCTATTTAAATATTTTCAATTTGCATAGAATGTCTATGTTAAGTTCATTTTTTTGTCCCTTGATATTATTTTCTTGAAATAATCCATTTTGAATGTTTGTAAAAACATGTACATATTCATTAAATCCATATTACTTTTGGAAATAAATAAAAAAATCATCATTTTTCAAGTGGGTCTATTTATGTTTTTCAGTGGTTGCGACATAAAAAAAATTAATGCATTTAGTTTTTGTTTCCACATTGTCTATTTGGGATGAAAAAAAAGTGTTGTATGTGTTGATGGACTGTATTTGTCTTTTGAATCATCATTTTTGGGAAATACAATTTCCTTTCTTTTTTCATTTTGGATGACAAATATTTTTGAATAATTATTTTCATTCTCCCTCTCCTCACTATGAACAAATAATTTCTTTCTCCCATACAAATTATTTACCTTTCTACTTTTGTTTGCACAGTTTTAAACATTTCCTTTAAACAAATACTTATTTTTTAGTCATTTATATTTTCTTACAACAGTTTTTTAGGGGTCAATATAACTATTGTATTCATAATACTTGAGATTGATTGTTCTTCTCTGTTTTCCTTTTCTTCTTCTCCATCCATATATATATATATATATATATATATATATATATATATATATTTGCACATACAACCATGGATAATGAAATTGCATCAAAGTTTATTTCAACAAAACATGATATCACAAATCAACAACAATTTATAATTGGAATTCAAGAGATGATTAGAAGGAGAAGTGGAACTCCTACATACATGTTCGATGAGAACCTGGTTTTTGTAGCTAAGTTGAAAGACATGATTCCTAAGTTTCAACATATTTCTAACAGAGAAGCTGACAAAAAACTACGCAAAGAATGGCTCCAATGACAAAGGGGTCATCAAGTTTCTTTAGACATTAATTGGTGTTTCATATGTCACAAATCTGGTTTTAATTTGGAATAGGTTTTTTTTTGTTTACAATTTAAGGAATTTTTACATCTGTTGGATTTTGGATATTATATTATATGTACTTAAAACCATTACATTTTTGAATAAAAAATTTCTTTTTTTTTAAAGATATTGACCAATGATTTTTATTATCTTTTTCAGAAGTCCATCTATTCAACTATTGTTCTCCATATGTTGCAATGTCCTATGTTATTCATATGTCTACAACAAATATAACCTTTTTTTATCTCCAAATGTTAATATGGGTCTTCCCATTCAAGTTTTTTATACTTTTGCATAAAATAATTCTCAATATAATATAATATAACAATTAACAACTAAATTAATGAATGTTCAACATAATCTCATGGATTTTTAATATTTTCAAATTAATTTGAACCTTTTGGAAATCTAAAATATTGATGTTAACTTCATAAATTTATTATTATCCATATTTGGCCATCTCACAAACTATTTAAAGTATACTTTGTTTATCTCCAAATTTTAATATGGGTCTTCCCATTCAAGTTTTTTATACTTTTACCTAAAATAATTCTCAATATAATATAATATAACAATTGACAACTGAATTAATGAATGTTAAAAATAATCTCATGGATTTTTAATATTTTCAAATTAATTTAAACCTTTTGGAAATCTAAAATATTGATGTTAACTTCATAAATTTATTATTATCCATATTTGTCCATCTCACAAACTATTTAATGTCTACTGCAAGACCAACTTCACACATACCATCTTTCCTCCTCAAATCTCTTAAATAATACTCAGTTAATGGAAATCAATTTATTACTTTGAATTTACCACTATATCACATGATTTTATATTTAACCTCTTCAAATATAACTATTCTAATATCTCTTTATGCAATAACATTTCCATTCAATTCTATACTAAGCTTGCTTTGATATGTTGCGATGAGATTTTTTCTTTTACATATCCTCCTCTGAAATTGTGATAATATTCTATAACATTTCTCTTTACCCAAGCATAAACTTCTTCATTATGCAATATAACCCTTAAGAAAAGAAATAAATTTATATAACCCTCAAGGAAAATCATACATTTATACAACCCTTCATGTAATGTTGTAATGTCACTGAACCTCACATTTCCTTCCATGCACATCGCAATGTCGTGTTCATGCAAAAACCATGTCATGTTACAAACCTCTTTCCTTTGTTACATTACGACGAACTTCATACCTCTGTACTATTACGCACTTTGAGATGATGCCACTATGTGACGAAACATTCCACCATGGTTTGATATACTTGCATATCCTCACATTGCAATGTGACCTTCATGCATAAACCTTATTATATTTCAAAACTCTTTCCTTCGTCACATTGCGATGATCAAGTCTAAAATATTGATGTCAACTTCATAAAATTATTAATGTCCATATTTGTCACTTTGACATACTGTTTAAAGCATACTTCAAGACAAATTTCACACATACCATTTTTTCCTCCTCAAAGCTCTTAAATAATATTAAGTTAATGGAAAACAATTTATTACTTTTAAATTGCCACTATATCACATGGTTTTATATTTAACCACTTCAAGTATAACTATTTTAATCTCTCTTTATGCAATCACTTTAGCATTGAATTCCACAATAACCTTTCTTTGATATATTGCAATGGGATATTTTTCTTTAATTCGTCCTCCTCTTTTTTTCCTTTGAAATTGTGACAATCTTCTATAACATTTCTCTTTACCCAAGCATATAATTCTTCATTACACAATATAACCCTCAAGGAAAAAAATAAATTTATATAACCCTCAAGGAAAAGAATAAATTGATACAACCGTTCATGTAATGTTACAATGTCACTAAAACAGACATTTCCTTCCATGCACATTGCAATGTGACATTCATGCAAAAACCATGTTATCTTACTAAAATAGTTTCTTTGTTACATTGCGACAAACTTCATAACGTCATCCTGTTACACACTTTGAGATGATGTTACTATGTGACGAAACATGTTGCCAAGGTTTTATATGCTCGCATATCCTCACATTGCATTTTGACCTTCATACACAAGCCTTGTTATATTTCAAAACTCTTTCCTTCGTCACATTGCGACGAACAACTATAAAATATTGATGTCAACTTCATCAAATTATTTATGTCCATATTTCTCCACCTCACACAGTTTTTAAAGTATATTTCAAGACTAACTTCACACATACCATTTTTTCCTCCTCAAAGCTCTTAAATAATATTAAGTTAATGGCAATCAATTTATTACTTTTAAATTACCACTATATCACATAGTTTGATATTTAACCTCTTCAAATATAACTATTTTAATCTCTCTTTATGAAATCACTTTAGCATTCAATTCCACAATAACCTTGCTTTGATGTGTTGCAATGGGCTCTTTTTCTTTAAGTCTTCCTCCTCTTTTTTTTCCTTTGAAATTGTGACAATATTCTATAACATTTCTCTTTACCCAAGCATATACTTTTTCATTACATAATATAACCCTTAAGTAAATACATAAATTTATATAACCCACAAGGAAAATCACAAATTTATACAACCGTTCATGTAATGTTACAACGTCACTAAACCTGGCATTTCCTTCCATGCACATTGCAATGTGGCATTCATGCAAAAAACATGTTATTTTACTAAACTCTTTTCTTTGTTACATTGCGACGAACTTCATAACATCATCTTGTTACACACTTTGAGATGATGTTACTATGTGACTAAACATTTCACCATGGTTTGATATGATCACATATCCTCACATCGGATTTTGACCTTCATGCACAAACCTTGTTATATTTCAAAACCCTTTCCTTTGTCACATTGCAACGAGCAGGTCTAGAATATTGATGTCAACTTCATCAAATTATTTCTGTCCATATTTGGCCATCTCACATACTGTTTAAAGTATATTTCAAGACCAACTTCACACATACCATTTTTTCCTCCTCAAAGTTCTTAAATAATATCCAGTTAATGGAAATCAATTTATTACTTTTAAATTACCACTATATGACATGGTTTTATAGTTAACCTTTTCAAATATAACTATTTTAATATCTCTTTATGCAATGACTTTCACATTCAATTCTACAATAATCTTGCTTTCATATGGTGCAGTGAGATTCTTTCTTTAAGTCGTCCTCCTCTTTTTTTCCTCTGAAATTGTGACAATTTTCTATAACCTTTCTATTTACCCAAGCATATACTTCTTCATTATGTAATATAACCCTTAAGTAAAGACATAAATTTATATAACCCTCAAGGAAAAGCATAAATTTATACAACCCTTCCTATAATGTTGCAATTTCACTAAACCTGACATTTCCTTCCATGCACATTGCAATGTGACGTTCATGCAAAAACCATGTTATCTTACAAAACACTTTCATTTGTTACATTGAAATGAAATTCATGATGTCGCCCTATTATGCACTTTGAGATGACGTCAATATGTGATGAAACATAGCACCATGGTTTGATATACTCTCACGTCCTCACATCGCAATGTGACCTTCATGCGAAAACCTTGTTATATTACAAAACTCTTTCCTTTGTCACATTTTAACAAACTTTGTAAAATTGTAATACATCACACATAGACCTCCCGTAGACTTTCTATCATATATGTGCATGTCCTTACATCACACTATCAAAAATAATTCATAACATTATAATGTGATGATCATTACCCATTGTGGGAACATGATGTTGAAAACTTTAATGTCACAATGTGATGAACATAACCCATTGTGGGAGTGTGACAAACCTATTGGAACATCATAACTTTAGAAACAAATACCCTTGGCCCCAATGTCTTTAGCATAATACTTTAATAATTTATTAATACATTATTGATGTGTTATTAATGTATTGCTTTATTATTATTATATTAATACTTGAATGATGATGATGATGATGATTAACATCCATTAAGACCTAATTGGTCTATCAGACCTTAAGAGGGTAAGTGATTGCTTGTGATTCTTTAGAATTTTGTTTATGTGCTCAAAAAGCATTAAGAGAAGCTTTCCAAGATCATCATACTTTTGTTGAGTTAAGAGGTTAGGAAGGTTGGTAGTGTGATCAATATTTTGAAAATGAGATCTAATATGGGTAT
>SNQJ01S0002588.1:131426-163082 GCA_010110895.2 Picea sitchensis
GGAAAATGCAACTTCTTTTCTCAGGAAAAGTTCTTCTTCCTTCTCTCTTCAGGAACTCAGGCCACTGTGACCCCTCTAAAGGCAATAGATAGGTTTACATCATTAACGATCATAGGGATGACGAAAATAATGTGTAACAATGGCCCAATCGCCTGTGCCATAATTCGCTCTCATCCCGGCTCACCACTTTTTCTTCCTTGCCCATCATGGAAGCACATCCATATACCCATAGCTTGTAGAGATTATTAACTATAATCCCTATCTTCTTGACTTGACCCATTGTTTCGTGTCGCAGGAAATCTTTTCCATCACTGAAAACAATGTCATATCCTTTGTCCTCCAGCATTGCGACTGAGACCAAGTTTTTCTTCAGACCTGGAACATCCATAACATATTTCAATTGAAATGGTTTACCTAAATACCTTTAAAATGTAATGGTACCAATCCCATTCGCACTGTATCGTCCATCGTCGCCCATATTTATATGAATTTTGAGATCTTTCTCCTCCAAGTCACTGAAAAGGTCCTTATCTCCTGTCATGTGGAAGGAAGTGCCACTATCCAAATACCACACCGATCCCAATGCACTTGATGCCATGCATGTGATCAAGGAGAAGTCAAGTTCAAAATGCGAGACAAGGGCCTCACCAACTGCAGATCCAACAACCTTCTTGTTCTTCTTCTTCCGCAGATAGTTAGTATCGAGATGCCCATGTTCGTGATAGTGAAAACACTTCACTTTGGACAAATCCAACTTCTTTCCTTTAGACTCGTATTTTGAATGGAATTTATTCCCCTTCCCTTTCCTTGACTTGGCATCCAAAGCACAATCCTCTTCATCATCATTCTTTGATGAAGATCCATCTCTGGTGTTTCGCCTGAACTCCTCCTGCACCAAATCCGACCATAGTCGTTCCCAATCTGGCAATTTTTTCCTTCCATTGACAGAGTCTTGATAACTGTGCCAACTCTTGGGAAGTCCTAGGAGATCCAAGCTCACCAAATCATCATCAGTGACTATTATTCCCACACTCCCCGGCTCATCCTGACATTGCACAAAATTTGTGAGATATTTTGGAATGGAGTCGCCCTTCTCCATCTTGATCTTCCTGAGTTTATCTTTGAGCACAAATTTCCTATGGCCGTTGTTTTTTTGGAATAGATCTGTAAAAATTTTCCACATTGCATATGGTGTGGCTTTCCCATGTAGGTTTGAGACAATGTGATATCGTACTCCCTCCAATAGGATCCTCCTCACCTTTTCCACTTTCTTTTGCCATGCATCAAGATTTTCAGCATCTGCAGCATCTGGCTTAGGAACATCCTTGTCAATGAATTCCTTCAAGCCATTGTCTTCGAGTACTGCCACAATCATGTCCTTCCAACCAATGTAGTTTGAGATTCCCTTGAGTGCATAGTCTAACCTCAATCCATTGAAAGCCATTTCGATATTGAATCACCTGTAGCACCAAGAAAGTCTTTCTACAAATTCGAATTCTATCCAATCACAAACTCAGCTTCTGCAATTTCCTGAGCTTTGATACCATGTAGAAATTTTAATACAATTTATGTATTGTCTAGATTCTCCTAATCTAACAATTATATGTCATTGTTAAATACATAATTGCTTCTACTAATATTCTTGCGGAATTTAAAACACGATCGCCAATTGCAATATCAAGAAGAAAGATCAATCGCACACAACACATATGTTTTTACGAGGAAAGCATAAAGCTAAAACCCCCACTATCATATATTATGTATATATCATGGATCATGAAACAATCTCATACAAAAATCTAATCCAATATCTCTCAGTACAATATACAATCATCTCACACTATCATACAAAAATTGACAAATTTATGTGCTAATTTACTGCTTCCAGACAGCTTGCCTCCTCTATGCAAATCCCTACTGATCGAAATCCCTATAATGAATGAATCCCTCTTGCCTAGTTTGTGCAATCCTCATGGGCACATCCAATGTGTGTGTGGTTGCATGAGTGCACTCACTAATGTCACAACGAATAGTTAAATCGTCCCTTTCACCTGTTATCTCAACTAGGTCTCCATTGGATCTGATATGCATGTAGTTATCAGTGGTAAATCTCCAGTTTCATGTGAGACCACTGATTGTGAATTATTTAATAATTAATTCATTGATCTATCACTAGTGTAAGTTCAATTACAACTAGTACAACTGAGCTAAATTCACTTAACTGAGTTAAACTACTTTACAACTCACATAGCTACACATCCAACTCTATTACAACTTCGAATCACTCAGTTACAACTAATTTGACTTGCATGTCCCACCGGTCAACCTTTGAACTCGAATTTCCTATAGCTAACTAATTTTCCACTTCAGTTAACTATTTCCAAGTGCTCATTGAGAATAAACTAATATTTATTGTCCAACTATTATTAAGGGATAATAATAGTCGACATACATCTATAAAGAGAATTCTCTCACCATCTATAAATAGACATCATCTATAAATAGAATTTGCTCATCATCTAAAAATAGATTTCCACCTTAAAATAGCGAGAGGCTCCATCCTAGTGTAGGTGCAAAATTTTCACTAGGATCTTCTTGTTGAATCTCAACAACCCATATGTCTCCAAGTACATGAGTTATTCTAGAAATGTAGATGTGTCTTAAAGAGCCTATCTAATATCAAATAGGTAGCACAAACATAACCCAACCCTAAATCTTAACTCTTCTAAGAACCAGTATGAAAAACATGCCATAAAATAATATTCATCAACATTTTGCATGAGTATTCTATCAACCAATCATATATCTAAACATACTACATCATTTTTATCACCGAAATAACAAGCTATCATCAAATAAACGAAGTTGCATAGGTATGTTTGTGTCTTTATAATGCATATCTATATTGTGCAAGAATTTAGGCATGAATGCTAAAAACCATTTAGTATACACATGTAAACATCATATAATAAGGATGTCATAATAGGCATGCATCAAATGATGCATCCAAATTCTATAGAATAAAATTATCTTAAGTTAAAAATATCCCAAATTTTATAAAAAATATATTAAATCCTTAAAAATTTGAATATTTTTACAAAAATATCCTCATATATTTTAATTTCCATCCTTAAAATTATCCCTAACCAACAGTCCTATTGCATTACCAATTACCAATGTGCAATCCTATTAGGTCATAACTACATGAGCAAAGTAACACCACAAACCATAGACCACAACCTCCAATGCTAATAAAATGGAGAAATCTAGGTAGGGCAAGCTAATAAATACATAAGTTGACCAATATACAATCATCAACAATTAACATGGAAACCATGAGACATAATGCTTCCAATAGAACTCGTCATGGCCCCCAACTCAAGGTTATGAAGTTGAGTTCTGCTATATATATATGTATAGGTGCACAAAACCAAATCCACTACAATACAAACTTGAAATGATGATTAGGATTATGAACGATTTGATCATATCCATGCAATCCCCCAAACCACCATATGCACATCTAACTGTGACTACCATTTGAGTGTACACATGATATGTTATTATTCCAAAGCTGCCATTAGAGCTAAGCTTTGGGTATGAGGAATGGAGACAGGGCTTTGGGCTTGGTATCACCTTGACCATCAGTTTGAATGCGTAGATTGACCGAGGCTAAACACAATAATTGCATAAGGGTGATGGTAAATGAAATCGTCAAGGTTTTGAGCCCCATGGCTTGCCTATAAACTTTGAACAAGAAGGGGAAAAGGAACTATGCACTTAATTAAAAGTAACCATGCAAATGACCAAGCTAAGTTTGTCCATATGTTCTATTACTTGTCAAACTAAAAATGACACAAACATGTTGCTACCTAGATACCTATATTAAACACGGAGAAAAAGGCTTGAAGCAAATGCTCGGAAATGCACAGTCGAGCACCCAAGCTACAACAAACTAGTGAAAGGAAAAAGAATGCAAGGCACTTCCATGTAGAATGAGCTTACCTTACTGGTTCTATCGGAATATTCAGCTTCGTCAGGTTGCCACCGCAAACAAAACCACAACAGACTCTTTTGAACGCTAATCCCAACCACAAATGCAAGCTCACGTTTATTTGTATGAGCTCGTCCCTCACTGTGTTTGTGATAATACTCATGAAAAAAATGGTGGAGGGCCGATATCCACTAAGCAAACCGAGCCTTCAAGCCTTGAAGCAAAATGATAAACAGTGCCACCAACCAGACCAAATAAACTCCTGTGTAAAGGTGTGAGCAGGGGTATGCTACTAGCCTAAACAACAATAGCATACACAGGCCGAACTCGATCTCGACGCCGAGAGCTCCATGTAAAAATGCCAAAAGAGGAAGCTGAAGACCGACTGCATGCATGTGCAGCATTAACTCTAGGGTTTAATGTCAAGCACACTTGGGACATGTGGAAGCCAACATACCCTATCTTTACGCCTTACAATCTCAAGGCCATCTCCTCGGATAGGATATCTATTTTAACTTAGCAAACCAACATGCACCAAACAATTCTATATTTTATTAATTAATCAATTCTATATTTTATTAATTAATCAAAGATACAAGATTTTTTTCTCAACTACATAACAATCTTATGAGAAAATCTTTGAACCACACACACATAAATAGGATCTCATAGTTGGAGAAGATCTCTTTCAACTAACTAGATCTAACAAATCCAAACAAATCACTAATGTAAGAATTAATTCTAACACCCTCTTTTAATGCTTACATCACAAATAACAATACAGAAATCACATAAAAATATTTTTGAACTTTGATCTTTGTCTGATTTGGTCTTTGTCAACCCATCTATCCACTTCTGAACTTTGCAAGCTACACTTTTTCTCACCCATTCATTCGAGCTACCACTTCATCCATTGAAGATACAATTGCTTCTGACCATCAATGACGTATCTATAATGAATGGATTGTAGCCATTCTATTGACATACTCCCATCTATTTAAATACATGGTATGTCGTTGTATTCACTAGTTATCTACGAAAACAATCTATTCTATATTGCTTTCATTTGTTGTAGTACATGGTCTGTTGTTGTAGTCGTCGGTTTTCTAGGAAGGTAGTATAGTTACAAAATGTGCCTAGAAAACAATCTTACAAAGCGACCTATTTCACAAACACACAATGATCACAGACTTTACACATAACCATTAGGAGTTGTTCTTGGGTCACCACATCCTCCATGAACCACAAGCTATAATAGATTGTAGACATAACTCAACCAAACTAGTAATCGTGTTCCTATGACAAGGCGGGGCTTCATCACACACCAACTTAAGTTAAGTTACCTTGTTCTATAAGTCGTTCTTCATTTGATTTTAACTATCCAAGGATAAATAATTTAAAAATAAATTTATTTATTTCTAATTACTCCTTTTTTAAGGACTTAATACAACTATTTTAAAATAAAAAAATTATTAAAACCATGAGGTAGGATTCCATGTCTATAGGGGTGCACCTTTCAACCTCCACTGTTTTCCACTTCATTTCCTTCATTGCAAGCAATATAATATTAAAATAATGACGGTGAATGAGTAATGAATGGCCATTAACTTCAAGCATATTTCTCTGACACGTGCTTTGAATCTATCCTCACTTGACAACAATACACAGACCTAGAAATAATGTATTTTTGATTGGATATATGCACAGATCTAGAAGTTGAAATATTCCACCAGCTCACATAAACTATGCTTACAACAAACAGATTTCATCAAGGGGGTGAGAACGATAGCTCATAATAGACTTCAGAAGGAGCTCTTTGAGTAATGTAGACTCGGATATGCAGATCTGAGTACTGTTTATGAAACAAATATTCACCTGGAACAATCCTCCCTCCTTATGAAGAAATGGTCTCCATTGTGTTGAGTTCCTGGAGGAGAGGGGAAAGGGATTGTTGAATCTGAAGCTTGGTGAGTTGCTTGCCTTGTTGGAGATGTTGTGCTACTTGGTTTGTGGAAGGATGTCACAAACCTGTTGTTGGTGGGGTTGAATCTATTCAACCATTCAGGCTATTGGTTTTTTGAAGGTTGGTTGTTAGGGTCGTCTTTACCATACTTTGGTTGTTGCGGATTTGCAGACCCGAACTCTCACTTGTTCTGGTGCTTAAATTTCTTTTTTATTTTAACAACACATCGATAAGAAACACCCTGTGATGATATGTCCAAAAAATCCATTTCAGTTTGGATGTATCTTTATAGATCCCCACGGTATTTTAGAACCAGATGTCGCTCAGAGTCTTTGATACCCAGATTGGTGCGCAAGGTATGGAAGGTATTGGTGAACCCTAACATGACTTGGCCCCTCTCTTGCCGCAGTGTGATCCATCTCATGTACTCTTTATCATAGTTTCCAACGAGGTAATATTTTTCCTTGACCGCATCCACAAAAAAATACCAAGTGGGCTCAGCCCCATATATTCCATACTCCTCTATGGAAAGTTTCTCCCAATAAGTTTTCCACCAATGTTTGACATGGGGGGGATCCTTAAGGAGTGTGAAGGTGATATTTTCTCTGTCGAAGAAATTATGAACAGATAAATAACCTTCTAGCAAATTTAACCATTTTTCTAGGGCATTCGCATCTATCTGTCCTTCAAATATGGGAATATTAAAATTAAATTGTACCTTGAAATGCAAGGTGGCTCCAAAATAGCCACTTTATAAATATGTGCATGTTGTTATCGACAAGAATTGAAGGATGTGGGAAAAATTCTCCATCATTTTGTCCCTCTGTCACATGAGAGCTTGCTCAAGCAACAAATTAGTAGAATCGTTGTCTCTGTCGTTTTTATTTTCTTCCACCATGGAGGGTTTATTGGGAATGTGAGAATGATTTTCCTCAAGAGATATGAGCTCACGACCCAACTTGTTATACTCAGACCTTCTCAGGGACATGCACTGAAAAAAAAAAAAAAACGATCAAGAGCAGCTTGCTCTAATACCATTGATCTGTATTATTTTCAGTACAACATGAGGGTGGAGATATAATAAATAAATGTACAAAGATATCTCAGATATTCAATAATATAACATAAATATATCATAGATGAAACCATAAACACAGAGATACAGTAATACAGAATTTCTATTACTGAACCAAATCTACAAAACTGTAGAAATACAGAGTGAAAGACTCTCTAGAATGGTGGCGACTTATCTCTGAGAAGAGATGTGAAGGCTACTCACATTCGCAAGAAGCTCGATTGCAATGAGTCTCTAATATCCTTTTTAACATAAATAAAATCCAAAACCCTAACCCCGGAAGATGAAAAGCCAACAATTTTGTGGACCCCCTTTTGGGTAGTTTGGTGTATCAACTTCTCGGGGGCGTAACTTTGTCATATGATATTTGTTTTGGGTGCACGAAAGTTCGTTGAAAAGGTATCATTGAGGAGATTCATTTTGGGGGCTCAATTAGCACCTTCAAATATCATTTAGGTGCTTGATCCCTGAAAAACTTCATTCATGCCCTCAAAATGGCCCCGGAAGTTTAGGAACAAAAAACCTACTAAAAATAGTAAGTTTCGAGAAGATTGTTTTGTGCCAGTTGGAATAGGTAGGTGGCCACCGATATCCACTTGGATCATCTATCCACTTCTCAACTCTTGTAGACTACACTCTTTCTTTCCCATTCATTCTAACTACCACTTCATCCATTGAAGATACAACTTATTTGTAATGACCAGATTGTTATACATTCTATTGACATACATATATCTATTAAAATACACGGTCTGGGGATGCCCCAGTTATCTAGGAAAGAATTTTATTCTATATTACTTCCATCTATTGAAGTACATGGTCTTTCGTTGTATTCGCTAGTTTTCTAGAAAAGCAGTATAGATACCAAATGTATCCAAAAATCAATCTGACAAAGTGACCTATTTCACACATGCTTATAAACACACAAGGATCACAACTAAAACCATTATTCTTTTTTCTTAGGTCATTGCATCCTCCAAGAACCAAAATCCATAACAAACTATAGACATAATCAAACTAGTGATCTTGTTCTTGTGGCAAGGTAGGGCTTCTGCACACACCAGCTTAAGTTATGTTACTATGTTCTATAATTGCTTCTACATTTGGTTTTAACATCTAAGGATAAATAATTAAAACAATTTTTTTTTATCACTAATTACTAGTTTCCTCTTCTTTTAAAAACTTAATATAAAAGAAAAAATTGGTTAAAACCATGAGCTAGGATTCCACGCGCTGCACCTTTTCCACATGTGCCTAAAGTTGACCTTCTTGACAACATCACCCTCAAACATAATAATAATGTTCGCATCCATCCACCGAAAAACATGTACTCCTCTTTGACGAGCAAGAAAATATAAGGACAGATTTGCATATCTGTCCTCCACAAACAGATTTTATTCACAACAAACAAATTTATAGATGTGATCTATCATAGGCTCCTTCACGTCTTCAACATGCAACAGGTGTGATCCAATGCAACAACTATTATAGAAGAAACTATCTTCTTCACAACATGAAATCCAAGCTAAACACAACACACACAACATGGACAATAGCTTCAGGATGCGGTCTGCACTGGGGATACTCCGTGTAGCTATGTTTTCTGTCCGAACAAGGATCTCAATATCTATGAAGCAGTGTCTCTTTCTTTTTGGTTTCCAAGAGCTTCCTTTCAAACTCACCCAATGATCCATCCCTCAACCAACAAATCAATCCACACAGTCATGAAAAAGGAATCTTCACATAGAACCAATAATTCAAAGAACAAACCTTATTCACACAATTTTTGATATTCCTGGACCCTCCCATGAGAGAGTTAAGCCAGAACCGGCACTGATACCAAGTTAGCAAACTAGCATTCACACACAACTCTATATATTTATACAAGAAGTTTCCCTAAATAATATAACAAACTTTTGAGGGAATATATCAACCACACACACATAAATAGGATCTGATAGTTAGAAAAAATCTCTCACAACTAACTAGATTTAACAAATACAAACCAATCTCTAATATAAGCATTAATTATAACAATGTCATGGCTGGACATGAATAAGCACAGGCTAAGCCACTTCATTATTAGTTTTTTTTTATCTTTTAAAAACATAAGTAGAGTTTGATATGATCATAGCCCTCTTGGTTCATTATTAGTTCACGATTAAACTAATGTTGACCAGATTTTTAGCTCAACATCTAGGGACTCCTTTGTATGTTGTTTCCAAGAAACATTTTGAACATTAAGATATTTTGTTTCGCATGATGGAAACTTGGTTTGGATTTGGTCAAATTACAACAATTAAGTTTGAGCATTTGGAATCGCAACAGTACAAGCAGATACTAGAACTAGGATTCATTTATTAAAAGAGAAGAAATAAACAAAATGTAACTAAGCTAATGTTATATAATGGACCAAAAATATGGGAAACTGTTTCATTGGTACACGACATTGCTTATTTGTAAAACTACATTCTATTATCTGTAATACCGCCAGATTCCTTCTTTTTCCATATTGCAATCCTTCTTCGCAAAACTGCAATCTAACATTATGAGTATCATTAGAATACCACCATTTGTAACCCATTTTTTCCTCTCGTATTAACAATTCAGAGCCTTTCATTACCATTCCATAAAGTAAGGCTAGTATTTTGAAAAACCCTCATACTATACGAAGAATGTTTTCATTGTATCCATTAACATAGGTAGAAATTGTATGCATTTAATAAATCAAAGACATAGTCCCAAATATGACAATCTATAATTCTTATTTCAAACCTATTTTTTTCTATACATCATTTCATTGTTGTCTTCTATTATGGTTGGTCTAGGTTTCAAACTCGCTTATTTGTTTAGCTTGGTCTGTAGATTCCTGGGATAGACCCAAGTTTCGAGGATCACTCTCTTCTAATCAACCCTTTATATCCTCGGTATTAGCTAATCTACTTATCCTCGTAAAAAACATATTTCCTATACATCATCCACTACAAACATTAAATAACAAGCATCTTTCTCTTTGTATGTCATACACATTTAACTCATATATCACATTACCTAATACGAAACCACAAGCCATCAATGCTATATCGCAATCCAACAATGCAATGTTACAAAAATGGCCAGCGTTCCTTATACACTGCTATGATCTAATCAGTTTATAGTATATACCAACTCTGCACTCTGTTATTAGCTACCATTCAATACAATCCAAAAAATAAAATGAACGTCACTTATCCATCTGAAAATAAGAATGAAAACATAAATGGGATGTCATCACTTGCCAGTATGGATAAGCTTTCAAAAATTTTCATTTCCACAAACCACGCCTTCAATAAAAGCCACGCACTATCGTAATATGAATCGTCTGTTTTGGTTAATACTTTCTAATAGGAATGACTCCTAATCAATAACTTCGAATATGAACAACGACTCCTTGTTCTACCACATATCCACACACATGGAAGGTATTTTCAACAATTATATCATTTCATTACTCACGATGATGTCCATACACATATAAAACAAACAAAAACAAAATTAACTTTGTTGGATCACTGAGAGGGGGGGTGAATCAGTAATAGAGCAATTTAATCCTTTTGGACCATATAATGCAAGCGTTATATCAATGTAGCATTATCATCCAATATTTGCAGAGTAAATAAACAATGAACAAATGAACAATCATACACATACATAGCACACTAGTGTTTTTACGTGGAAACCCAAAGCGGGAGAAAACCATAGAATGTTTTTTCTTATATGTCTTGAAGAATTACATTCATTGGAATCACCAACTTCCTTTGTTTTCCAGTTGCAACTGGAAGGAGGATCCAATCCCCTAGTTTCTTAGGCTACAACTTGAGGGAAGCTCCAAATCCCCAATTCTCTGGCTACAACCAGAAGGAGGATACAACCCCCTATGTTCTCTGGCTACAACCAGAAGGTGGCTACAACCACCTGTCATTTACCCTTCCAACTGCCCTGACGTATAAGTATAATGATGGAACCAATGTCACACTATCACTGTGAGATATATTGTTGTAAACATGTACCAATAAACCTGCACCAAAAAACCTATACCAATAACCTGAACCATGCATCAACCATGCATCAACCGGTGCCTCAACCTGTAATCAACATGTACCATAAACAAGTGCATCAATCATGCACCAACCTGTACCAAACAAACTGTAATCAAATTGTACCATAAACAAGTGCATCAACAATGCACTAACCTATACCTCAACCTGCAAACCTTCCTTAACTTTAACAACAAGAGACTAGTATTTTCATCAAACTTTACTTTAGTCTTACTTGAAATAATCATAACTATGTACCTGTAATGAATAAAGATCTGAAAATAGTACACAATGTTCTTCAGTTTGTTTTATGCAATTCCTCTAGGTTTCACTACTTGGAGCCTCTCATAAAAGGAGTTATAGAAAAAAATGGCATACCTTGTTAAATTCTAGCTTATTCTAGAGAGAAAACTTGTAGAGTGTGCCCCACATGGAATATTTGTTGTATGGATATGAAAATTTTACACATAATACGACAGACTGTAATATAACCAAAACATTTGTTCTTACTGAATTTGGATTTTCTATGAAGAAGTTATGACGTTTTTACCTGAAACACATGTTTTAGACTAGTTTCAAGACTAGCCACAAACCCTATTTTCCAGGGAGTGTAACTCCAAAAATAAAAAGTCCCATAAGATGAAATTAGTACCACAGCTACTTGGATATGTTTCGTCAATGGCCTCCCAATTTCATGGTCTGAATCATAATAGAAAAAAATTATTTTGAAAATGGTGAGATGACCTGTAAATAACATACCTTAGAAAGTATCATCAAAATAATTTATCCTCCCTTGAATTTCGGTGTTCTTTACTTCACCTTCCCTATGAAATTAGGCTTATATATCCTTTGGTTACCTCAGTCACCTATAGATATTCAATATGCTCAAGTGTGATTTTTGAATGAGAGAGCCTTGCCTCTTATTTATACTCTCCAAGTAGCTTCCTTAGAAGCATCTTCTAGGCCACTTTGTCCACATAGCCACTTTGTCCACATAGTCACCTATGTCCAACTTTGTCCAATTTTCCACTTGTCCATGCATCCAATAGCCACTTGACTACTTAACCCATTTTCCTCATTTTAGGGTTAATCTTCTTATAGCCACTTTCCATAATTAGAAAGTTCTCTATTTACTTTATTATTTAAATAATCCTCCTTGACTTTGTCATTTCATTTTATTATTTAAATAATCCTCTTTGATTTGTCACTTCACTTTATTATTTAAATAATCCTCTTTGACTTTGTCACTTCACTTTATTATTTAAATAATCTGCTTTGACTTTGTCACTTCACTTTATTATTTAAATAATTTCTTCTTTGCAAGCACCTTGACTTCTTTGACCTTTTGGGGTTTCAATCCAAACATATGAGGGTCCTTCAACTTCGTAAGGTCATAACTCTCAAACCGTGAGGAGTTATGTGACGTTACACATACCACCAGAAATGGAATGACATGTACTATCCATCTAGAATAGTCTTACCTGCAAATATATCAAAACTCATACCATTATACATCAAACAAACTTGGGCCCATTACCCAAACCTTTGTGCTACCGGAATTCACTACTGAACTTTCTTCAAGTGTTTACATCAATGAAAACCAACCCAATTAATCAACAATATACCCATTTGGCATTGATGGAAACACTCTGATGGAATATTGAAATCATATCACTCATGCTCCCTTTGGAACCATGCATGCATCTTTGGGACCAACTCTCCCTCTAGAACCATGCCTTTGTCCTTTGCATCTGATAAATCTCTCCCCCTTTGTCATCAATGGCAAAGGTATCTTTCCATTTGGGGTTACTCCCCCTAACTGACTCATCTAATCTCCCAACCTCAACTGTCCTCTTTATGGTGCTTCCTCGTATACATCTAAGACATATAAGATAAGCATTCAAAATCATTCATTTTGGAGTAGAAATAAGTCTGATTCTCTGGCGAGGATACTAAAAGGCTTCTCGTGGAAG
The DNA here is from genome assembly GCA_010110895.2 of Picea sitchensis. Lineage (NCBI taxonomy): Eukaryota > Viridiplantae > Streptophyta > Pinopsida > Pinales > Pinaceae > Picea > Picea sitchensis. Next base: position 144,508 of record SNQJ01S0002588.1, read on the forward strand.
CAATTTTGTAAATATGTTTTCCATTTGTTCTTTTGTACCCACATATTCAACTCTGATGTTCTTTTCTGCAACCTGTTCCCATAGAAAGTGATACTTGATTGGAATGTGCTTCATCTTGAGGTTCATCATCGGGTTCTTTGAGATACTGATGGCGCTTGTATTATCACAATAGATTTGAATGGGCTCATCATACTCAACTTGTATATCTGTTAGAGTTTGTTTCATCCATAGACCCTGTGTACAACATGTTGTTGTTGTAATATACTCAGCCTCGATTGTAGATAAATATATTGATGATTGTTTCTTACTTAGCCATGATAATAAACACTCACCCAAGTAGAACACTGGTCCACTGGTGCTTCGTCGGTCATCAATGAAACCTTCCCAATATGCATCTGTGTAGGCAATAAGTGATAGATCCTTTCCTTTTGGATACCATAATCCAAACTCTTATGTTCCTTTGAGATATCTGAAAATCCTCTTCACTGCTAATACATATGATTCCTTTGGTGCTTCTTGAAATCATGCCACCTGTCTAACTTCCTACATTACATATGGTCTAGATGCTATCACATATAGTAGGCTACCAATCATTTACTTGTATTTCCTTTGATCTTTAGACTTTGAATCATCATATTTTCTCAACTTGCAACACGTTTGCATGGGAGTGATAACTAGTTTGCAATCTTCCATTCCAAACCTCTTTATCATTTATCTGATATACTTGATTTGATAAATAAAATTCCTTGGTTTCTTTGACGTATCTGAAGACCCAGAAAGAAGGATAGTTCTCCAAGTAATGATATTTCAAATTCATTCTACATGTCCTTTCAAATTTATGGCTTAACCTATCATAAATACTTCCAAAAACAATATCATCAACATAAACTTCAATTAATAAAATACTATATTGAGTTACCTTGATGTAGAGGTTGTTGTCTGCACTTCCTTTTTTGAACCTTGCCTGTTGTAGATATTTATCTATTCTAGAGTACCATGCTCTAGGAGTATGTTTTAGACCATACAAGGCCTTCTTTAATTTACACACATAATCTATGTTCTCAGACAACTGAAACCCTTATGGTTGTTCAATGAAGACTTCTTCTTCAAGTTCCCTGTTCAGAAAAGTTGATTTTATGTCCACCTGATACACTTTAATATTTTTGGAGCATGCATAAGCTAAAAGCAATCGGATTGCTTCCATTTTGAAAACTGTGGAAAATGTCTCTTCAAAGTTGATTCCTTCGACCTATGCATATCCTTTACATACCAATCTAGATTTATTCCTTGTCACCTGTCTATCTTCATTCAATTTATTCTTTTATACCCACTTTGTGTTGATCACATTCTTATCCTTTGGTCTTGGAACCAATTCCCAAGTGTCATTTTTCTCTATTTGATCCAATTTTTCATCCATGGTCTTATTCCAAAATTCATCCTTGTTGGCCTCCTCAAAACAGGTTGGTTCAATCGTAGATGAGAGTGCTAGGTGTGTTTGTTCTGGTGAACGGATTCTTCTTCTAGTCTCAACTCCTGCATCTTTGTTTCCAATAATTTGATCTGAAGGATGATTCTTTTGTACTCGTCTTCTAGGTTTCCTTTGAGGCACTTACTGAACTTTCTCTTCTGCTTCTGTTAGATCCTCTCCATCTTCCCCTTCTACTTCTTTTTCATCTTCTTCTTCTTCTTCCTAAATATGTTCCATTGATTCATTTTCTTCTTCCTTTAATTCTTGTCTACCTGTTTCATCAATTGTTACGTTGATGTTTTCCACAACTTTGTTCAATCTTAGGTTTTAAGACTTGTATGATTTCCTTGTTCTTGATTAACCAACAAGTACTCATTTTTCCACACGAGAGTCAAACTTTCCCATTCTGCCATCTTCCCTTTTGATGTAGCATTTTTTTCCAAAAACTCTGAAGTGCTTCACATTTGTTGGCCTTCCTTTCCATAGCTCATAGGGAGTTTTGTTAGTGTTGTTTTTAAGAATTACTATGTTTTGAATGTGAACTACTATATGCATTGCCTGAGTCCAAAATATATCTATCAATTTGGAATCCATTAGCATTGTTCGAGCCATTTCCTATATTGTCTTGTTCTTTCTTTCAAAAACTCCATTCTGTTGAGGTGTCCTAGCAACATATAATTGCCTTTTTATTCCATGCCTATTGCAGTAGTCCATAAATCCCTTTGAAGTGAGATATCCTCCATTATCAAATCTCAAGCATTTGATTTTTGAATCCATTTCATTTTCAACCATTTCCTTGTAGACCTTGAAGTTTTCAAAATCTTATGACTTATTCCTGAGAAACCAAATTGCAGTCATTCTTGTCTAATCATCAACTAATAACATAAAATATTTCTCACATTTTAAACCCTTTGTTGTAGTTGGTCCAACTAGATCAGTATGCACAATTTCTAGTGGTCTTGTCGTTGAATATTCTTTTGATTTAAACCCAGTCTTTGTTTGCTTTCCTTGTTGGCAATGCTTGCATAAAGTGTTGGTTGGTTTCGTGATCTGGGGAATTTATCTAACTGCTTCCATTTTTTTGACTTTGAAAAGGTTATCAAAATGTATGTGACACATTCTTTTGTGTTATATCCAAATTTCATCTTCCTTTCCTAGGTAACACTTTTCATTTCCAATTTCACTTAATACATATATGTTGCTTGAAGTTCCCGCAGCTGTTGCAATCAATTTTCCTAAACTTTCTTTTCTTATCTCGCACTTTTGTGAATAGAAAGTAACTTTATGAACTTGGTCACATATTTGAATCATACTTATAATATTATGTTTCATATCTTCTACTAGTAGAACATTTGTTTTCCTTGGTATTCTTGTTCTCAATTCTGACTGTGTCTTTTCCAATGATTTTAGCTGAATCATCATTTCCGAAGGAGACTGATCCATATCTTTCCTTTCTTAATGTAAGAAACATGTCTCTATCACCTGTCCTGTGTTTTGAACAATCACTGTCAGCATACCAACCATGTTTCTTCTGCTTAGATTGTAGAGTGAGTGTGCATTCTTCATTTTTATTTTGATTCTTCTTTCTTATCCATGTCCTTTTCTAAGGTTCTTGTCTGTGACTGTTGATGTTATGTTGTGGTTCTCTAAGAGGGACTGTCATTCTGCAATCTTTGTCCATGTGTCCAAAGTTGTTACATTTGTAGCTTTCCACTTCAGTGCTCAAAGATTCAAACCTATTGTAACTTCTTCTCTGTGTTTCACTAGGCCTTCTAGGATAACCCTTTTGTGTATGACTTTCAAAGTTGTTTATGTTCCTGTTGTTAGCTCTGCAATTCACATCTTTATGTCCAAAATTATTACATGCATAACATAAACCAAAAAATATAGTTTGATACCTGGGAGTTGAATACCTTCTGAAAGGAGGTACTCTTATGAATCATTCTTCTTCCTAAGGCCTATATGTTTATGTCAATCATTGATTCTGAAATCCAAATCTTCTCGGTGGAGGAGTGTTCCTGTAATTTTCTTTGTAGACCTTCCTATCCCATTTGATTGTTTCTGCATAGCTTTTTGGATATGTTTATTGTTCTATTGTTTTGGAGCTTGATCCATTTTCTATCTGATTGTATCCAAGTTCGGACTTGTCATGATGAGGTTTTTGACTGCTGATAATTTCATTCAAAACTTTTGAGTTGTTTTGCGTATTTTTATTTTGAAACTCCTTTCTTAATGTGACAATTTTTTCTTCTAAATTTCCAATGATCATGTCTCTTCCTTCTAGTTATTCTTTGAGTGCTTCTTCAATTCTTTTATCTTCTTCAATTTGAACCTTCAAATTTGTGATCATTTGTTCTAGTCCCTGAGTGTCTTCTTTCTTGTCTAGTTTCTCTTGTAGTTTCTTGTTTTTCTTCTTTTCTCTTTTGATAACTTCTATGCCACACAACAATTCTTCCCAGTAGTCAACTTCTTCCTCTTCATATTCTTCTTCAGCCTCTTCATATTCTTCTTTGGAGTCTTCTTTATCAGATTCTTCTACTGCCATGAATATAACTCTTTCTGTATCATTGTCACTGACTTCATCTTCATCTGATGATGAGATGTCTTCTTTGGTGCATAAGATTTTCTTGAAAAATTTCTTTGTGGTTGTTTTTCCTTTATATGTTTTTTTTCTATTTGAGTAACCTTCATCATTTCTCTTTTTATTATGAGGACATTTGTTACAAAAATGACCAATAGCATCACAATTAAAACAAATCAAAGGAAACTTACCTCTATACATGTCGTTGGTTCCCTTGTTCAATCTTCTGACAAAGTTGGTCGCTTCTTCATCATCTTCTGAGACATCATTGTTGTTGCTATGTTCTTTTTCTTTTTTCTTTCCATTTTTCTTTGACCTTTTGGATCCTTTGAAGGATGCTTCTTTTATATCTATATTTTTCTGTTCATTTCTCATTTCATATGCTGTGAATATTCCATGTAGTTCATCCATGCTTATTGAGTTTAGATCTGCTCTTTCTTCTAGTGATGATATCTTAGTGTCAAATCTCATAGGAAGAGATCTTAGTACACATTTCGAACAATTATAGATTCTTTGATTTCTTCTCCCAATCCCAAGATTGCATTTACTATTTCATCGACTCGTAAAAAGTAAGATTCAATATTCTCACATTCATTCATCTTTAATTTTTTGAACTGACCTCTGTAAGTTTGACGCTTTGTTGCTTTGACTTTTGAATCTCCTTCATAAATATTTCAAAGTTTGTCCCAAATATCTTTAGCAGATTTACAATGTGAAACTTTGGTGAATATCGATTCTCCAAGACCATTTAGAAATGCATTTGTGGATTTGGAATTTTTCTGACCGAGTTTCATTACTTTGTCATGTGTCGGTAAAATTGTTGGTGTTGTGTATCCATCTACAATTGATTGTCAAATTTCAAATCCATGTGCCTGTATATATGTCTTCATCCTTATGCTCCAAAATGCATACTTTTGTCCATCAAAATGTGGTATTCCATTTTTATAAATGTTGTTTCTCTCCATGATCTACCTTTCAGTGGTTAAACGTATTTCTAAAGGAACCTTCTCTGATACCAATTGTTGGATTACTGAGAGGGGGGGTGAATCAGTAATAGAGAAATCTAATTTTTTTTGACCATATAATGCAAGTGTTATATTAATGTAGCATTATCATCCAATATTTGCAGAGTAAATCAACAATGAACAAATGAACAATCATACACATACACAATAAACCAGTGTTTTTGCGTGGAAACTCAAAGCGGGAGAAAACCACAGAATTTTTTTTCTTATACGTCTTGAAGAATTACATTCATTGGAAGCACCAACTTCCTTTGTTTTCCAGTTGCAGCTGGAAGGAGGCTCCAATCCCCTAGTTTCTCAGGATACAACCTGAGGGAAGCGCCAACTCCCCAATTCTCTAGATACAACCAGAAGGAGGCTACAACCCCCTATGTTCTCCGACTACAACCGGAAGGTGGCTACAAACACATGTCCTTGCCCCGTCCAACTACCCTGACATATAAGTAGAATGATGGAACCAATGTCACACTATCACTGTGAGATATATTGTTGTAAACTTGTACCAATCAACCTGAACCAAGAATCCTGTACCAATAATGGTGCAGACCTCCTACACTCAGGCCAAGATATGCACAAGATCTTCTCTAAGCCACGATAAGGGTTCAATGAACTCCTTGTTTAATCCCGCAAAGGATTTCGGGTCTCATGAGTTGGGCACTTCGAATACAATGCCACAGCTCTTGGAAATAGCCAAAACACAAAATTGTGAATGGGCTTAAGGTGTAAGCCCCCTCTTCAGCCCCTTTTCCAATATGACCACAACCAAGCCTTAATGCAAGCACCTTTTTCAACTCATGACTTCGCGAGTTGGAGCACAAAAATCTTGTGCTCTTCCCTTGTGAATCCCCGAAACGCGATATGTCAATGAAGGTTGACTTGACCCCAAAGCAATGGGCGCATGCCACCTATCACCTTTGTTTACTCCGCTTACAGAGTGGGTCCCTACCACCTGTTCACACGAGTCTTCGGCTTTCGAAACTTGAGAGAATAGTGAATAGTCATTCCTCTTCCTCTATGGATCCTCGATTCTGAAATTGTACCCTCAACAAGATCTATGGTTGTGTGCCTCCCTCGATCCAGTGGTCCTGGCTGTATCGGGATTTTGCAACACGGGAATTAACAACTCTCGAGTCCAACCTTGAAGTACTCCACTTCTCGATCCCCAATATGGTGAATCCACATACGAGATCAATAGTCCTCATTGATCCAAATCTAACGGTCACTACTCCTCCTAAGATTATGGGTGTTGAAAGACTCTCAGTCTAAATCTCTTCGTTGGTCCATTAGATCCAACGATCCACGGAACTTCGACACTTCTTCCTGAAGCGATTCCACCGTATAATTCAACTTCTCAAGGACTTCTGGCCAAATGAATTGGCATCCTTCCTCTTGAACTTGACTTCTGTGAGATGATTTCGACCTCTACCTCCCTTTGAACACTTCATAGGTTCTATCCCTTCTGAGCTTTCGCTTGCAAACTCAAGGCTTCCAAAAGGGTCTCTGTGTGCACTCCTTGCGGAAAGTTTTTAAATAACCTCTATTTGTTTGGGTCTTCGACTCTATGCACCTCTTGCAACAGTAGTATTCTTCAACTCCTCTATGAGTTTGAGGTAATTCGTGCCCTTCTCCCAGCCTTTGCACACTTTGCACGGCTCTGCGCTCTGCTAGCACTCTAGCTTATAAAGACACAAGTTGAATCTCCTCTAAGAGTTCTGAGATGAAACTCAAAGCCTAGTCGACGCACTCCTTGCAGACCCTCCACTGCACTCTTTTTAGGAGTTTTCAGAAAGAGAAACAACTGAAACTCATTCTCCCCTTATCCAGAATTCAAACATTCAACATAGAGTTCTAGAGCCTGCACACACACATAGCATTGAATAAAAATGCATACAGAGAATTCAAAAAAGCCTGCAACATACCATTTAACAAGTGGTTCCAACAACCATAACAAACAGATAGATTGGAATCAAATCTTTCTTCTATTAATTCCAGTGCTCCTATACATGGCAAATAACATCTAAAAATGCATAAATTCTATGTTCTCCTATATTCTTCTCTGCAACTCTACAACTTACAAATTTTGAATAATGTTACAATGATACAAGGGTTGAGGGTGTCTATCATCTGTTTTCCCTCCTATCCTCCTAAACTGTCTAATATATTAAATTAAATATACTTACTTTCATTAAACACACATAAATTCCTATTACATCTGGCAGATAGGAACATACGCTCCAAAATCATTTTGGATCTTCGGATATAAATGCGACTGCACTTTCCTCCTACCCATTACATTAATGCTTCATATTTTAAAATTCACAACGTTTTCACAAAAATGTATTTAATTGCAACAACGCGTCCAACTGTCTCTTTGGCTAGGCACGTGCTTTGGCTTTCCACGATGCTCCTGCATCATACTCCCTCGCTTGAAAATTTTCATGAACTCTTGTTCATGAGTTCCTTCATTGTTTGTCCATTCTTTTGAATTGTTGCTTCATCCTCCCAACTGGCATATTCAATTGGATGTACTTTCCAGTTGACCAAGTATTCAAAATAATCTTTTCTCCTGGTCTTTCTGCTAATCCTCTTTTCAATTATGCTTTCCATATGTGGATTTTCAGCTACATGCAATTGTTTTGTCCATTGAATCTTTTCTTGTTCATCTTCTGCTCCCGCTTCTTCATCTCTGTAAGGGTACAAATCTCTGGTACTGAATATCGATGAGATTCCGACCCCATTGGGTAATTCAATCTAATATGCATTTGCCCCAAATTTTATTATGACCTTGCATGGTCCAATTTTCTTCATCTTCATCTTGTTGTATGTTCCCCTTGGGAACCTTTCCTTACTCAAATGCACAAGAATCAAATCACCAAATTCAAATTGAAGTTCTCGTCTGTGTTGATCTACTCTACACTTGTACTCTTGACTCAAATTCTGCAATCGCTCCTTGATTCTACTATGAAGCTCCTTCATTCCTTATGCAAAGTCCTCTGCACTAGCACTCCTGAATTCAACTTGTTATGAATCTTTCAATTCAGAGACTCCCCTTGGTTGCATTCCATATACAATTTGGAATGGACTCTACCATGTGCTTCTATTGAATGAATCATTGTAAGCAGATTCTGCCTGTGGTAGAATGTGATCCCATTGACTTTAGTGTTCAGTCACTAAGCTCCTCAACAAATCTCCCAAGCTATTATTCACGACCTTTGTCTATCCATCCATCTGAGGATGATACGCTGAGATAAAAGACAAGTTTGTCCCTAGATTCTTCCATAAGGACCTCCATAAATGTCCTATGAACTTGGTATCTCGATCATAAATGATACTCCTTGGCAAGTCATGAAGTTTGATGAATTCCTTGAAAATCAGGTTCACAATATGAGTTGTGTCACTGGTTTTCTGACATGGTATGAAATGTGGCATCTTTGAAAATCTGTCTACCACTACAAAGATTGAATCATATCCCCTCTATTTCCTTGGCATTCCTAATATGAAATCCATGCTCACTGCGTCTCACGGCCTTTCGGGTATGGGTAATGGCTGATATTACCCTGTGTTTTGCCTTTTTCTCTTTGTGTGCTGACAAATTCTGCACCTACCCACAAATTTCTTCACATCTATCCTCATCCCTGGCCAGTAATATGAGCCATTCAACTTTGAGAATGTTTTTTCATGACCAAAGTGTCCGACCAATCCTCTGTTGTGATTTTCCTTCAACAAATTCTCCCTCATGGAGCATTTCGGAATACATAGCTGATTTCCCCTGAACAATAGTCCATCCTGGATCATGTACTCTGTCCATTGGCTTCTGTACCTAAGAATTGGATTCTGAGACGCCTCATATGCCTCTTTGAAATATGGATCATCCCTGTGCATTTCTTTGAGGTTATCAAAACCCAAAGTCTTAACTCTAAATTCCTACATAAGAAAACATTTCCTTCTCAAAGCGTCAACAACTTTGTTAACAGTTCCAGAAATATGCTTAGTTACAAAAGAAAAATTATGCATGTATTCAACCCATTTAGCATGTTTTTGGTTCAACTTCTCATGTCGAGTCATGAATTGCAAAGAGCGATTATCGTTGTACAAAATGAACTCTTTTGGAACCAAATAGTGTCTCCATTTCTTCAGCGCTTGTATGACTGCGTAGAATTATTTGTCATACGTGGAGTACTTAATCTTTGCTTCATTCAGTTTTTCAATGAAATACACGACCGGCCTGTTGTCTTGGCTTAAGACCGCTCCAATGGAAAATCCACTCATGTCACACCTACCCTGGAATGTCTTGCTGAAATCTGGCAAAACCAAAATTGGTTGCTCAGTGATCTTCTTCTTCAGCAGGTTGAAGCTCTTCTCCGCTTCCTTCGTCCACTGAAAAGATTTATGCCTTTTCTTCACCGTATCCATCATCGGTGCTCTAATTCCACTAAATTTTTGGATGAATTTCCTATAGAATCTAGCCAAACCATGGAAGCTTCGAACTTCAAACATGCTCTTCGGCGGTGGCCAATCCTTAATCGTCTTTATCTTTTCCAGATCCATTTTCAATTCATTCACAAAGATAACAAAACCCAAATAAATGAGTTATGTCCTCATAAATCATGATTTCTTCATGTTGATCAGCCATTTCTCTTGCTGTAATCTTTTCATCACTGCAGCTAAATGATTCAAATGCTCTGCTTCCATTTTGCTGAAAATTAATATATCATCAATATATACAATGACGAATTTCCTAATGAAATCCTTCAGGAATTCGTTCATCAAACTCATGAAAGTATTGGGTGCATTCATCAAGACAAATGGCATGACAAGCCATTCATATAGCCCTTCATTCGTCTTGAATGTTGTCTTCCATTCATCATCTTCTCTCATTCTAATCTGATGATATCCGCTTTTCAAATCAATCTTTGAAAAAAAAAATCTCCGCTCAAGCAATTCATCAAGTCATCCATCCTTGGCAATGGGAACCTGTACCTGATGGTAATTTTGTTGATTTCCCTTGAGTTTGTACACATTCTCCAGCCACCATCCTTCCTTGGGCTGAGCACTGTTGGAACAGCGCATGGACTTAAGCTCTCCCGAATCAATCCTTTGTCCATTAAGTCTTAGACTTGTCTCTTAACTTCTTCATTCTCCTATGGCGTCAACCTATAAGTTTCTTTGTTCAGAAAATTGGCTCCAGGTATAAGATCGATATGATGGCTTATACTCATGATAGGTGGCAACGAACAAGGTAGTTCATCCACTACTATATCAACAAATACTTCCAGCAACTCCTGGATTTGTTCCGGTAAATCATCTATCCTAGTGTTGTTCAAAATAGTTCTAGGCTTCCTAACCAAAATGAATTGTGTGTCTTCCTTCTTCTTGACTTCGTTAAGAAGTTCCTTCCCACTCATGAGAAGTACAATGTTGCTCATCTCTATTTTCACCTCTTTATCCTTAATTGGCAGCAACACGTGCGTCCTACCATTTTTCTCCAGAGTGTACGTGTTCTTTCTCCCATCATGCACCACATTTCTGTCATATTGCCATGGTCTACCCAGTAATAGATGACAAACATCCATGGGAATGACATCACATGATACCTCATATTTATATCCTCCTATCTTAAATTCAACTAAACATTTTTTAGTGACATTTACCTGATGTCCTTTTTGTAGCCACGAAACTTTGTATGGGCTTGGATGCGCAACAGTCTCCAGCTCCATCTTTTCTACCATTTATGTAGATACAAGATTATATGTGCTACCACTATCCACTATGACCTTGCATACCCTGTCTTTGGTTTTGCAAGCAGTCTGAAACAGATCGTTTCTTTGGGCTGGGTTCTCTAGCTCCTTCTCTGGTTTCAAGAGAACGTTCCACATCATCAAAGATCTTCTGCCCTCAGCGTCTTCTGCCTCAACATTTTGTCCCTGAGTTTCGGCAATATGAGTTTCACCCCCATATTTCTTTCTATCTAGACACTCATAGGATTTATGTCCGATTTTTCCACGGACAAAGTATTTCACTTCGCCTCCTCTGCCTCTTCCTCTTCCTCTGCCTTGCAGAAAAGTATTTCTATCAGCATACTGCCTCCCCTGTGAGCTTCCTCCTCTCTCAAATTGAGTTTGAGGTTTCCTCCCCTCTTCTTTAGGCTTCTGAGTTTTGTCCTGGGCAATTGTATTGCCTCTGCTTTGACTTCTGCCTCGGCCTCTTTGACCTTGATTTCGAATCAACTTCTCTTCGGCTTTTAGAGCCATCTGATAATCATCTTCTACGGTTTGGATGGTCATCATGCTCATCTTGTCCTGAATGTCATATCATAGACCATTCATATACCTGGCAACTTTCTCAACATCGCTTTCCCGATGACCTACTCTGATGTTTATGCTATAGAACTCTTCAGTGTATTCTTTCACTGACATCATCTTTTGTCTCAAATTCTGCATCCTCTGAAATAGATTTATTTGATAATCCCTGGGTATAAACTTAGCTTTCATTTTTGCAACCATTCTATCCCAGCTCCTGATTTTTTGCTTTCCCTTGCAACATTTTTCAGCCTGCAGTTCATCCCACCACATTGTTGCATGCCCTTTAAGTCTAGTAATGGCATGTTTGACTTTCTTGTCTTCCTCGACATCCTCATAGTAAAAGTGTTTGTCTAGATCTATAATCCAGTCTAGAAGCTCTTCAACATCTAGGTTGCCTTCATACATTGGAATGTCCATTTTTTCCCTAGCACCTATCCTTGCAACAACCATGAATAGGCGTTCTTCTACAACATCTTCGACTGCAACTTCTTCTCCTTCATTTTCAGATTCATTTTCACTTTCATCTTCACTGATATCCCCAGCGTCAATTGTTCACCTATGTGTTGTCTCCATAGCATCAAGTATGGCACGTAATTCATGCATTTCTCTTTCCACTGCTGGATCAGGTATGGGCCTTTCTCTTCTCCTCGACGGCATGGCTGTAAAATTCCTCTTTTCTCTCTGCTATAGAAGCAAAGAATTTGTTCTGGGCTCTAATAACACAATTGGTGCAGATCTCCTACCCTCAGGCCGAGATCCACACAGGATCTTCTCTAAGCCATGAAAAGAGTTCACTGAATTCTTTGTTTAAGCCCGCAAAGGATTTCGGGTCTCATGAGTTGGGCACTTTGAATACAATGCCACAGCTCTTGGCAATAGCCGAAACGCGAAATTGTGAATGGGCTTAAGGTGTAAGCCCCCTCTTCAGCCCCTTTTCCAATATGACCACAACCAAGCCTTAATGCAAGCACCTTTCACAACTCATGACTTCATGAGTTGGAGCACCAAACTCTTGTGATATTCCCTTGTGAATCCCCGAAACGTGATATTTCAACAAAGGTTGACTCAACCCTAAAGCGACGGGCGCACGCCACCTATCCCCTTTGTTTACTCCACTTACAAAGTGGGTCCCTACCACCTATTCGCACAAGTCTTCGGCTTTCGCAACTTGAGAGAATAGCGAAAAACCATTGATCTTCCTCTATGGATCCTCGATTCTGAAATCATACCCTCAATGAGATCTATGGCTGTGTGCCTCCCTCAATCCAATGGTCCTAGCTGTATCAAGATTTCACAACCCGGGAGTTCGTAACTCTCGTTTCCAACCGTGAACTACTCTACTTCCTGATCCTCGATATGGTGAATCCACATACGAGATCAACAGTCCTCGTTGATTCGGATATAACGGTCACTACTCCTCCTAGTCTATAAGATCCAATAGTCCACAGAACTTCGACACTTCCTCCTAAAGCGATTCCACCGTCTGATTTAACTTCTCAAGGAATTTTGGCCAAATGACTTGGCATTCTTCCTCCTGAACTTGACTTCTGTGAGAGGATTTAGACCTGTGCCTCCCTTTGAACACTTCATAGGTTATATCCCTTCTAAGATTTCGCTTGCAAACTCAAGGCTTCCAAAAGGGTCTCTTCACGCACTCCTTACGACAAGTTTTCAAATAACCTCTAGTTGTTTGGGTCTTCAACTCTATGCACCTCTTGAAACGGTAGTCTTCTTCAACTCCTCTATGAGTTTGAGGTAATTTGTTCCCTTCCCCCAACCTCTGCACACTTTGCATGGCTTTGTGCTCTTCTAGCACTCTTGCTTGTAAAGACACAAGTTGAATCTCCTCTAAGAGTTCTAAGATGAAACTCAAAGCCTGGTCGACACACTCCTTGTGGACCCTCCACTGCACTCTTTGCAGGAGTTGTTAGAAAGAGAAACAATTAAAACTCATTCTCCCCTTATCCAAAATTCATACATTCAACATAGAGTTCTAGAGCTTGCACACACACATAGCATTGAAGGAAAATGCATACAGAGAATGCAAACAAGCCTGCAACATACCATTTAATAGGTGGTTCCAAAAACCATAACAAACACATAGATTGGAATCAAATCTTTCTTCTATTAAATCTAGTGCTCCTGTACATGGAAAATAACATCTAAAAATGCATAAATTCTATGTTCTCCTATATTCTTCTCTGCATCTCTACAGCTTACGAATTTTGAATAATGTTACAATGATACAAGAGTTGAGGGTGTCTATCATCCGTTTTCCCTCCTATGTTCCTAAACTCTCTAATCTATTAAATTAAATCTACCTACTTGCATTAAACACACATAAATTCCTATTACATCTGGTGGATAGGAACATACGCTCCAAAATCAGTTTGGATCTTCGGATATAAAAGCGACTGCACTTTCCTCCTACCCATTACACTAATGCTTCAGATTTTAAAATTCGCAACATTTTCACAAAAACATATTTAATTGCATCTATGCGTCCAACTGTCTCTTTGGCTAGGCACATGCTTTGGCTTTCCACGATGCTCCTGCATCAAATAACCTGAACCATTCATCAACCATGCATCAACCTGTACCTCAACCTGTAATCAACCTGTACCATAAACAAGTGCATCAGCCATGAACCAATATGTACCAAACAACCTATAATCAACTTGTACCATAAACAAGTGCATTAACCATGCACCAACCTGTACCTCAAACTGCAAACCTTCCTTAACTTTAACAACAAGAGACTATCATTTTCATCAAACTTTACTTTAGTCTCACATGAGTAGTTTTGGATTAGTCAATAACCCTAACTTGAAATAATCATAACTATGTACCTGTAATGAATAAAGATATGAAAATAGTACACAATGTTCTTTAGTTTTTCTTATGCAATTCCTCCAGGTGTCACTACTTGGAACCTCTCAGAAAAGGAGTTATAGTAAAACTGGCATACCTTGTTGAATCTTGGCTTATTCTAGAGAGCGAACTTGTAGAGTGTGCCCCACATGGAATATTTGTTGTATGGATCTGAAAAATTTACATATAATAATACAGACTGTACTATAACCAACACATTTGGTCTTACTGGATTTGGATTTGTTATGAAGATGTTATGACATTTTTACCCGAAACACATGTTTTAGAATAGTTTCAGGACTAGCCACAGACCTTATTTTCCACGGAGTGTAACTCCAAAAATAAAACGACCCACAAGATGAAATTCATACGATAACTACCTGGATATGTTTCCTCAATGGCCTCCCAATTTCATGGTATGACACATTGTAGAAAAAACGTTATTGCGAAAATGGTGAGATGACCTGTAAATAACATACCTTAGAAAGCATCATCAAAAGAATTTATCCTCCCTTCAATTTTTGCCTTCTTTACTTCACCTTCCCTCTAAAATTAAGCTTAGATGTCCTTTTTTTACCTGAGTCACCTATAGATATTCAATATGCTCAAGTGATATTTTTAAATGAGAGAGTCTTGCCTCTTATTTATGCTCTCTAAGTAGCTTCCTTAGAAGCATCTTCTAGGCCAATTTGTCCACATAGCCACTTTGTCCACATACTAACCTATGTCCAACTTTGTCCAATTTGACACTTGTCCATGTATACAATAGAAACTTGACCACTTAACCCATTTTCCTCATTTTAGGGTTAACCTTCTTATAACCACTTTCCATAATTAGAAAGTTCTTTATTTACTTTATTATTTAAATAATCCTCCTTGACTTTGTCACTTCACTTTATTATTTAAATAATCCTCTTTGATTTTGTCAATTCAATTTATTATTTAAATATTCCTCTTTGACTTTGTCACTTCACTTTATTATTTAAATAATCCTCTTTGACTTTGTCCCTTCACTTTATTATTTAAATAATTTCTTATTTGCAAGAACTTTGACTTCTTTGACCTTTTGGGGCTTCAATCCAATCATATGAGGGTCCTTCAACTTCGTAAGGCCATAAATCTCAAACCATGAGGAGTTATGTGACGTTCCACATACCACTGGAAATGACATGACATGTACTATCCATCTAGAATAGTCTTACCTGCAAATATATCAAAAAACATACCATTATATGTCAAACAAACTTGGGTCCATTACCCAAACCTTTGTGCTACCGAAATTCGCTACCGAACTTTCTTCAAGGGTTGACATCAATGAGAACCAACCCAATTAATCAATAAATTAAACTTGCCATGGGACACCCAAAAACTAATTAGTCAATGACAAGTCAAATAAAACAATAAATTTAATCCAAAGGTGAGACAATAACACAATTCATGGCAGTAAAATATTTATTTTTATAACTGTACAATTTAATAATTGATAGTTAAAAACCTTTGTCAAAATAAGGTTTTTAAATAAATAATCATTTTTTAAGTTTTCATAAATTAAAATTATTTTTTTTAGTGATTTTGTAAATTATGTAAAAAAAATTAATATATTACCATTGAAAAACAACACAATTAAATTTTAAAATATATATATATATATATATATATATATATATAATAATAATAATAATAATAATAAATTGTTGGCTTCTTTTCAAAGTAATATTCTTATTAAATTATACTACATAAATTTGATTACAAAAAAGTGTTGCATCATGATCTTTGAACCTCTCAATATTTAATCAATGTACAATTAAGATAAATGAAATGTTCCATTATCTTTATATGATTTCCTTATTTTATTTGAATGTAATATTTATTTATAAATGTTTGAACTCTATGGGTGGGTGGCCGACTAGGTAGGAAACATTTTGTTCAATATTGTCCACCACTTTCAACATTAAATGACCCTCAATTATTTCACCTCCTTTTAATATCATAACAATACTTTACCAAGAAAGAGGGGAGGGGAGGGGTGACATGGTAGAGACTTGACTCTGAAGGAAAAAATAATATTGAGTTTTCATGGGGACTACGGAAAACCACCCATAATAAAGCAAAGGTTCTTGCGGTCTACATGGGAATGCACCTCTTTCTGTATAATTGTTATTGGAGATTCATATTTAATTGTCAAAGGGCTTCAAATACTATTAAAAATCCTCAACCTAATCTTATCAGGATATTTCATAGGATCAAGAACTTGGAGCACAATTTTAAATCAGTAAGCTATCATCACATATATATAAAGAAGAATGAGATAGCATATTCTTTGGCCAAAAAAGCTAAGAAATTAGAACAATGTAAGATTAGAATTAATGAGAATTGCACACAAATTTATCTCCCATAAAAAGTCCATGCATATTTCCAAAAAGGAAAACTCACCCCAGGATATTATCAAGATCTAGAAATTAAATGATGCATTAAAATGGATGGGAGGGGATGTGACCACATCCCCATCTGTGTTGAAGAAAAAAACATCATATATAGTCAGCTTTCACTTAGAGTAACTCTCGTACATAAGGCATGCAGATTCCCCTACAAATCACACAAGTCTCTTCATTTCATCTTGATGTCATTAAGATCATATTCATGTGAGCCAACATAATCATGTGGAAAACTTCGGGTTCAATTGAAAAAAATCATCCCCTCTGGCCTTGCATTCATCATGCCTTATACGGGCTCTGCAATTATCAAGTCGGCAATTACATTAAACTTTCCCTACATATAATCATTGGTTTACATGGAACCTCCTTTTATCAAATGGGAATTGATTCCAAAACCACTTATGGATCTTTCAAAAGGTGGTGAATGTGAGATAAATGGTATATGGATATGTTTGCAAAACCAACTCAGCATTACAGGTCTGCATTGACAATTCGTGGATTGTAAGCCACCGGGATGTAGTAACTCTAGCTTAAGGATATGGTGAATAAGTTGTGAACCTTATGAGTTTCATGAATGTAAGATGGACAAAACACAGGATAAAATGCAAATCCAATAGAGTTAAATTGAGGAGTAGTGGAATTCAAATGCATAGTTATCTTGTCAATTAAAAGAACATGAAGTCAAAAGGAATGAAGAACTTGTTGTGGTGCTTTGAGTAGTCAATTGGAATTCAAATAAAATTTGGTACCTTAGTCATCATGTGAAACAACAACCCCCATAAACTCAAGCCATGTAGTGACCAGCAACATCTGAGGAATCGAAGGTGTCCTGCGATGTTCGTCAACCAACTCTTCATCAAAATGTTCATGACCCCATGGTAGAAGACCTGGGAGAGGTGGATACATCTTTAAAACTCCAATAGTATAGATAATGCAATGTAAGACTTCCTTTTTGTTTTTTTCATATGTATCAATTTACCATTGGAAGAATTGTAATAGTCTATTTGATTATTTGGGACAATCTTAGAGACATAGGGAGAAGAGAATCACTGTATCTCTTCTTTATAACTCTGCTCATTTTACAATTTTGTACTCTCTGACTTTGTTTTCCCTCACAAACCTTTTTCTAATAAAAATTTATAACCATTTATGTGCAAAAAAAAAAACAAGAGTCTACCTAAAAAGACTAAAGTGTTTTCAAATTGAACAAATTGAAGCAAGGACCGCATAGCGCAGTCCCTATGGAGATAGTTGGTAAGTATATGCTAAACAATGAGATTTAATATAGATAAATGCATAGGAAATAAATAGTCTTTGCCAAAAGATAATTCATACATAATAAAGAAGAATAACATTACTATTGTTTATGCAAAGAAGACAATGATAAGAATAAAGTAAAAACAAGTAACAACATTTCGCACAAAACTTTGTAAAAATAAGCGAAAAAGTAAAGTGTTCAATGTGGAGTAAAACTTAGTAAATAAGTGAAGTGTTCAATTTCATTGTTAGCATATGCGAGAAACAATGTAAATAAGTGGAGTGTTCAATGTGGAGTAAAACTTAGTAAATAAGTGAAGTGTTCAATTTCATCGTTAGCATATGCAAGAAACAATGTAAATAAGTGGAGTGTTCAATGTGCATATTAGCATATGCCGGAAGAAATGTAAAGTGTTTGGAGATTATGATGACTATGAACCAATGCAAAGTATCTGAACAAATTGAGGGAAGAAAAGTGTGTAACAAAGTGGGTAAAGTTATCGGCGCAAGAGATGAATAGTGAAACTTAACTAAATGAAAACGTAATATAGACTTGATGTTACATTGGATGTCGCACCATCAACCTATAAAAGTTGATAACCAACAAACATCAACACATAATTCTTTTAAATTTTT
>SNQJ01S0002588.1:163106-191594 GCA_010110895.2 Picea sitchensis
ATATATATATATATATATATATATATATATATATATATATATATAAAGTGATCAAAATGCCTATATGCATATGCTTAACTTAAAAAAATATTTCTAAACATGTATATCTTGGGAAAAGATATAACTTTGGTACAGATTCTTAAAGCAATGCAATTTGCATGATAACTAACTCATTTATGGTAGGTTCATTTGCTAAGATTCCACCGCAAAGTCTCGATACTTAGTTGAATTTATTTTAAGTAAAAATATTTATTATAAAATAAATATAAAATGTGAAAACAATGCTTTTATGCATAATATGTTTGTAATATACCAAATGTAAAATGTATGCAGAACAGAAATAAAATGCTATAAATGGCAGAATAACAGCAATATAACCAGAACATTCACCACAATAGTACTGAAATGATATGAGAATAATAACAGAAATAGCACTTTGAATATGAAAACAATGTTCATAGGCCTCTTTGAGGAGGAAACCTCTAGTTGAGCAGAGCTCTATTACACTAATATCCAAGTTAGGATTCTCATACCCTCAACTCCTATTTATACTAAAAAAGAAGCATCTAGAGGAAGATCCTTCTAGAAGCAGAAGCTTCTATTAGGTCTTCTTACATCCGCCTTATTCTATTTTATTGAAAGGCCTTATTAATATTGACCTTTATTACATATGAATATATTGTTCTACCTATGTGCGGGTTAGGACCCTAACATGTCCGCCCCCTTAAAAATAGTCTTGTCCTCAAGGCTTGAGATGAGGAAATTGTTGCAGAATGGTAGTTGGTTCCCAAGTGGCATCTGCTGGAGTTGTATCTTTCCACTGGACTAGAACTTCCTTGATGATTCTCTGACGTAGGCGATGCTCACGCTGGTCCAAAACTACTTCTGGTTGTAGCCAAATGGATCCTTCTTCAGCTAACTCTAGAAGATTGGTTTGAATTTGGCACTTAGCTCCAATCACCTTCTTTAAGCATGAAACATGAAAAACAGGATGTAGCTTCGAATGGCTGGGCAAAGCTAATTGATAGGCTACTTGTCCCACATGCTTGAGAGCAGTATAAGAACCGTAACATTTGGGTGCTAACTTCTGACAATGGTCGCCCTTGAGGGAAGTTTGCTTGTAAGGTTGCAGTCGAAGAAACACCTAATCCCCTTCTACAAATTGACATTCAAAGCGACCTTGATCTGCTTGTTGCTTCATGCGATTCTGTGCCATGACCAAATTCTCTTTGAGGGTACGGAGAATAGCCTCTCGAGATGTAAGTGTTAGGTCAACCGCTTGGACCTTTGAGGCACCCGGTAAGTATGAGAGAAATGAAGGTGTCTTATGTCCATATACTGCTTCAAAAGGAGTCATGTGTGTAGTTGTATGGTATGAAGTGTTGTACCACCATTCAGCTAGGGGTAACCATTGAGCCCACTGATTTTTCTTTTCCGAGGAAAAACACCTCAAATATGTTTCCAAACACTTGTTGACAACTTCAGTTTGGCCATCAGTCTGGGGATGATAAGTTGTGCTAAGATGCAATTCGCTGCCTTGTATCTTGAACAATTCTTGCCAAAAATTTCTTGTGAAAGTTGGGTCACGATAAGAAACAATAGAGTGCGGCATGCCATGAATCTTGAAGACCCGATCCATGAAAATTTGAGCCACCGTGGATGTTGTAAATCGGTGTTGAAGGGCGCAGAAATGAGCATACTTGGAAAGGCGATCAACAACCACCATGATGACTGATTTATTTCCTAATTTGGGTAATCCGGTAATAAAATCCATAGAGATATCCTTCCAAATAGCAGGTGCAATCGGGAGCGGTTGTAGTGTGCCCGGATATTTGACGGTTTCTCCCTCATTGTGTTGACATACATCACATTCGTGACAAAATTACGAATTTCCTATATCATACCATCCCAGAAAAAGGAATGTTTGACCCTGTCATAGGTTTTGGTGAACCCGGAGTGCCCTGTTGTGGGTGTAGCATGAAGCTCAGAAAGTACTGTGGATTTAAGCTTTGATTTTTTACTTAAATACAAACGGACTTTGTATCAAATTTCATCATGGAGCCAAGAGTACTCTGGGATAGCTGGAGCATTGGACTGCAATTGTTGGATCAACTGCAAACTTTTGGGATCTTGTAGCCATTCCTGGCGAACGGCTTGGAGCCAATCTGGTACAATGAATGAAAGAGAAAAAAGGGATCCTTCATCTTCATATTTTTAGGAAAGTGCATCTGCAACCACATTGTCTTTGCCTTTCTTGTAAATGATATCATAATCATATCCAAATAGCTTAGTCACCCATTTTTGTTGCTCTGGGGAGGAAATGTGTTGTTCTAAAAAATACTCGAGGCTTTGATGGTTTGTCTTAATTTGTAAACGTTGCCCCAATAGATAAGGGCGCCACAGATCAACGACATGCAGAATAGCCAACATTTCCTTTTCATAGATGGATTTGCCCAGATTTCTTTTAGATAGTTGCTTGCTCGTAAAGGCCAAAGGTCGACCCTCTTGCATAAGGACAACACCAATTCCTTTCCCTGAGGCATCACATACCAACACAAAGGTTTTTTAGAAATCGGGAACGGCTAGGACTGGAGTGGTGCTCATGGCCATATTCAAGGTTTGAAAATCTTGAGCAGTGGCTGGAGTCCAAGTGAAAGAGTTATTTTTTAGGAGATCAGTGAGAGGTGTTGCAATCTTCCCATAATTCTTAACAAACTTGCGATAATACCCTGTTAAGCCAAAAAATCCACACAATCTCTTAAGAGTCTTTGGGTGAGGCTAGTCTTGCATAGCTTTAATCTTTTTAGGATCCACCCTGACGCCATCCTTGCCAACTAGATGACCCAAGTATTCTACTTCTGAGGCGCCAAAAGCACATTTAGACTGTTTCAGGAAAATTTGGTGTTGAGAGAGTAGATGGAGAACTCGATCCACATGAGCAAGATGGTTTGTCCAGGTTTTTCTATAGATGAGGATATCATCAAAGAAAACTAAGACAAAATGGCGGAGAAAAGGACGGAAGACATGATTCATGAGGCTTTGGAAGGTGGAGGGGGCATTACACAAGCCAAAGCGCATGACCAAAAACTCATAGTGGCCCTCATGAGTTCTAAAGGAAGTCTTGGGAATGTTTGCCTCTTTCATACGTATCTGGTGGTATCCCAAACAAAGATCCAGTTTAGTGAAGAATTGGGCACCACTCAATTCATCCAGGAGGTCATCAATGATAGGAAGGGGGAATTTGTCTTTGATGGTAAGTTTGTTGAGGGCACGGAAGTCAAGACACATTCACCAAGAACCTTATTTCTTCAGGACCATGACCATAGGAGAAGAGTAGGGGCTTGTAATAGGGCAGATAACGCCTGCATTAAGGAGTTCCTGGACCATTTTCTCAATTTCATTTTTTTGGGAAAAGGGGTGATGATTCAGACGGATATTGGGAGGAAGGATTCTGAGTACAAGGGGAATGGAATGATCATGAACACCACATGAAGGAGGGAGTCCTTGGGGGGTGGAAAATACCAATGGATGTTTAGAAAGGATGGCTTGGACGTCTTGCGGGACCGAGGGTGTCTTTGTTGCTTGTATGGCATGGAGTTGAGCGATAACACCAGAATGACCTTTTTTGAGAATCTTTTCCATGCGATGGGAACTAATGATCTCAGGTGAACCGGAGGTGATGCCTTGGAACTTATATTGGTGGCCTTCTTGGTCGAATTGCATGGTTAAGTCTTTAAAATCCATGAGAATGGGACCCAAAGTCCTTAGGCAGTCTGCACCCAACATAATGTCACAACCTCCCATGTCGATAGAAAACATATGGGACTTCAGGTAGTAGTCACCAATTTAGAGATGCACATTTTCACAACGCCCTCCACATTTCATGGAGCCACCATTGGCAATCATGATTTGGAAATTATTAACAACATGGATGTAGCAATGAGTTTCTTGGGCAATGTGGCGATGAATAAAATTATGGGTTCTTCCACTATCAACCAGAATGATGACCTTCTGATGCCTGATGTAACCAATTAGATTAAGGGTTTGGGGAGCGGAGAAGCCACTGAGAGCATTGAGGGAAATGACTGGTTCTACTTCAGGAGGGTCTGAGAGAGGATTTATGTTAGTTGATTCAGGTGACTCAGACACAAGGGGAGTTTCTACATCATCTTCTGAAATATCCTCATAGATGGCCATAAAAATATTTTGTTCTTTACACTTGTGGCCCAGGAAATATTTTTCATCACAGTTATAACAAAGGCCTTTGAGTTGGCGTTCAACCATTTCATCCCTGGTCAATTTTTGGATCTTTAGTGGAGCAGAGGGAGTAGTGGGATTTACTGGTTTAGGGCGAGGGATAAAGGAGGGTTTTCTATTTTGAGAAGATGCAACCTGTTGTGCTTCTTTATCTCTTTTAGTAGCCTCCACCCAACTCTGAGGTCGAGCCATGAGGACATGGGCCCAAATCTCATCTGTGAGGCCATTGATAAAACACTCTCAAAAAAAGGCATCAGACATACCCTCTGTTCTAAAATCCAGGCGCTCAAAGGCAGCTTTAAAGTCTTACATTGTTCCTAATTGCTTCAACTTTGTCAAATGGCTGGTGTCAGTGTCAAAGTGTTCATAAAGCTCTGCCACAAAGTGTGTCCAAGAAATATACCCTTGACGAGAATTTTTTCTCCATTGCCAACGTTCTTGATCTATATGGAGAACACCATACTATAGTTTGGCCAAGTCATCTGTAATGTCGTATAAAGAGAAATAATGTTCCATTTGGGTTACCCAACTAGTGGGATTCGAGCCATCAAATTTGGTCACATCCACCCGTGAAAGGTGTAGGTCACGTTCAAATTGATGGTTCTGAAAGTTGTGGGAATGAGGGGAATGGTCACCATTAGTATGTGGAGTTGAGGAAGAGGAAGGGTTATCTGTAGGGATATACAGTTTGGTGCAGAGTGTCGAAAAGACTGATTCAAGCTAGGTGGTGAGGTCTTGTTTGATTTCCTCCCTTGAAGACTGCATGGTTATATTGATGGCGGAAACATTGGCACTGAGTTGTTTCACTTCTTGTTGGGTCTCGAAGAGACCATCTTGCAAGGTGTTGAAGCGAGCTTCCAAGTCTTAGCTACGGGTATGGGCCATCAGGATGGGGGAACTGAAAAGGGGCGGGCGGGGTCAAAACTTTTTCCAAAAAATGGTATGGATGAATGTGATAAGGGCGAAGAGATGAATCCAAAGGAATAGGTCTCAAATAATGGTCGAATAATACTGCAAGGAGGGAATGCCCAAATTCTCAACCAAAAAGAAATGTGTATTTACTTGGCAACCCGAACACAATTGCACAACAATAGATCTTGTCTATTTTAATTTGTTTATGTTTCTGTCCCCAAGGGTTAGGTATTCAAGGGTTCTACAAACAAGGGTTTGCCCTGTGCTATAGCTCTCTTATATATGTGCGGGGTCCAATAGTAGTACTCGGCCCAATATCTCAGGGCACTAACTAAGGACGATAGACTGTACCCTTAGCCATACTACCTGACTAGCCAGGTACTAGAGAGTATCTTCCTGAGTGTTGTTCTCAGTGACACTATACAAATCAGGCGGCCGATCGGTTTATCTAAAGAGGGCTTTCAAGTAATCTAGGTTGATTTGTACACAGGTGTTGTCTAATGCGCTACCACTCGAAGGGGTACCAACTGGGGTTACAAGTGTGGCCAACATATGTGCGCTTAAGTACCACTTGTATTTCCTGTGTGTATGAATCCCTCAACCGCGGGTTTATGCGTATAATGACATATCTTTGTGGCTTAAAGACGTCGGAATACGTCTCTACCCTGAAAAACAATTTAACCCACACTTTATTCCGAGGAAAGTGCTCTGATACCACTTGTAATATACCAGATATAAAATGTATGCAGAACAGAAATAAAATGCTAGAAATGGCAGAATAACAACAATATAACCATAACATTCACCACAATAGTACTGAAATGATATGAGAATAATAACAGAAATAGCACTTTGAATATGAAAGCAATTTTCACAGGCCTCTTCGAGGGGGCAACCTCCAGTTGAGCAAAGCTCTATTACAATAATATCCAAGTTAGGGTTCGCATGCCCTCAACTCCTATTTATACTAAAAAAGAAGCACCTAGAGGAAGATCATTCTAGAAGCGGAAGCTTCTATTAGATCTTCTTACATCCGCCTTATTCTATTTTATTGAAAGGCCCTATTAATATTGACCTTTATTACATCCAAATATATTGTTCTACCTATGTGTAGGTTAGGACCCTAACAATGTTTAACTTAAAAAATATTGTTCACTTTAATTTATTTTAAATAACAATGTTTATTATAAAAAAGTAAGTATATAAAGTGAGCAAAAAATGTTTTTATGCATATGTCTAAGTTAAAAAAATATGGTTGAGATGAATTTATTTTAAATAGTAATGTTTATTATAAAGAATAAGTATATAAAGTGGGCAAAGTGTTCTTATGCATATGTTTAACTAAACAAAATTGTTGATTAATGGCCATAATTTTAATTTTAATATTTTTCTTGTTCATTTTTCAAGTTGTGCACAACCTTTTTCTATGATGATATCTACACACTCCTCTCTGGAAAGATATATCTTTTGTATGTTAGGATATTTAGAAACTTAAGAGTTAGTTAAGATAAACTTGGTCTAATGTGTCGTTATGTAAAAGTGTGTTTCTTATTGTGTTTCTTTAGTATGCATTTGTGGTTAGATAATTCGACGACCACAATATGTTCTTGACATAAACTGATCTGACAGTTCATATTCTCCTTGATCTTAATGATTACATCAATCCATGAATTACACCTGATTGGTCTATGATATTTATTTAAAGAGCATGGAGGGTCACTTGTTGATTATCAATTGTGAGAAACTCTCTTGTACATCTCTCTGTAATATTTTTCTTTTGCATTAATAAATTTCTCCAAGTGGCCATGTTGGCTATAGCCATGGATGTTTCCCCATAGGGGTTTTACCACATCAAAACATTTGTATGTTGATCTTTGATGTGGTTGTGTGAGTGGTAATTAAAGGTGTTATTCCTCTGTTGGAATACCTGTGTTGTCGAACATGGTATTAGAGTGCATTTGAAGATCCACTCCCATTGTAGATTGAGATCATGAAGTCGTGTTTATTCATCTATGGTTTCTACCATTTTTTTACATTTCTAGACTAAGAGGACTATTTCATTGCATCTAGAGTTCTTGTTTCAGTCATCTATGTTTTTATTTTCACTTGAAAAGGTTTATGTTTTCTCAAGACACGACGATTTGGGTAAAATTTGAAGGTATAAAGCATGAATATGCACTTTTAAATTTTTGCAAAGATAATATTTCAGTTTTTTATTTTGGTTTTTTGTTTTTTATTTCCAGGTTGCTACTATTTTCAATATGCTTATGATCTTTTCCCTGCGCCCTATGCATTCTCAAAAAATTAGAAACATTGCAGAAAAGTTTTTTGTAACAACCCTAATTAATTATTTAATTATCATGAATGATAAATATTAGTTTAATGAATTATTAAAATAGATTTTATGGAAACTTTATTATAGTATAATTATTATTGGTAGTTGAACCAATTTATGGGAGGGATAAGGTGGTTGAGGGATGAATGAGGGGAAGGCGAATGGACAAAGGAGGGGGAGAAGGAAAATAAGGGGGAAGAGAGGACTCGGGAAGAGGATCTCTTTTTGGTTGAGTGGCCTTTTTGGTTTATGGGAAGGTGAGAAATTTGGAGAGGGGGAAGGAGAAGGGAGGAAATAGTTTGGGCTGCATCAGTTTTTCTTACAGTTTGTTTGAGGACTCTCACAGGGGCACATATTGCTGTGAATTTTGGGCTCAGGGGCCAGGAAACCATAAGGAATCCTGGAGCTAAGGAGCCAGAGAGGTTGTTCCTAGTCGGTGGGAGGTTAATACTCAGTTTTGGGTAGGATAACATCATCAACAGCATTATCAGCTTTAGGTTCAGCATCAGATTGAGGCAAATACATTTCATTATCATTATGTTCATTATTATATTATTTTTCATTATGTTCATTATGTCGTTGTTCATCATAATACTGTTGTTCATCATTATACTATTAAAACTATCAATTACTATGATGGAACAGTGAATAAACAAGTAAATAAGATTAAGTTTCTATATTTATATGTGTTTT
Organism: Picea sitchensis; assembly: GCA_010110895.2. NCBI lineage: Eukaryota > Viridiplantae > Streptophyta > Pinopsida > Pinales > Pinaceae > Picea > Picea sitchensis. The sequence goes on from SNQJ01S0002588.1 coordinate 171,304, forward strand.
TATGAGGCTCTGTATGCACATGCCTTACACATGGTATCAGAGCCAAGTTTCAAAACTTGGACCAGGGCCTACCCACCTACCCACCTGTAAGAATGAAGGTTTAGGAATGTTGTTCCAACAATAACCCAGAAGTTTAAACAACCCTTAAATAGTTATATTGAAACCCTTTACAACAATTTCGAAAAGTAGCCTTGAAACCCTCTAACCAAAACCAGTAAATAACCAAAAATAAGCATGAAATATCAATGAACATTTCATGAACTTGTTCACCTGTACAAGTGAAATCCTTCACCTGTACAAGTGAAATCCTTGAAAGGAGTTATGTAAACAAAAATTATCCGACATATAAAAAAAAACTATATATTTTCAATATATATATATACATATATATATGGGACTCAACCTAAAAGTCAAGCACACACAAAAAAAAAAAAAAAAAAAAAATTAACACTAGTTAGAAATAAACAGACATAGATATATTTTGAAATATTCTGAACACTATACAAAAGAAAATATATTATCAAGAACCAATGCTCTGTTTCTCTAGGAGAAAAATACTCATGAACAAGCTTCCTCCAAAATCCTATGCCATTATCCTATGGTCAATTTCTTTGATCTTGAATATAAAGCATAAGAATATCAAGATACTATGAGGCGATGGCTCCTGGCCAAGGATGATTTTAGGGGATAAATTTCGCTCATGGGCTAATTTTTCATGCTTTTCCCCCAAAAAATATTCATTGTTCTAAAAATGTTTCGCCCAAATTCTATAGGATAAAATTATTTTACCTTAAAAATAGCCAAAATTTTATACAAACTGTATAAAATCCTTAGAAATTTGAATAGTTTTTTAAAAATATCGTCAAACATTTTACAGTTAGCATATGAAGGATTTGTAAGATTCTCCAAGGTTTCTACATTTTAAAATATATTTCCATCCTTAAAATCATCCTTGCTCCTGGAATTTGACTTCACACTCCTGCATCAACACTGTTTCCAACATAGCCTAAAATTTCAGAAGGTGGGCGCACCTTCAGGACTCTCCCTCCCTTCATCATTCCTCTCAAGATGATGTAACAAAGATCCTTCCTTCTACCACTGTTATGGATGCCAACATAGCCTCCCTTTCCCAACACAAACTCACCACAAGATCAACACACAGGCAGCAAGCAATTGTCACAAGTCACAACGTGTTTCACTGGGCGTTGAGCTATGTGTTGTATAATAATGAGAAGCATAATGAACATCATCATGAGCAGTGTTGAGAAAATAATGAACACACAGCAGCGCTGAGAAAATAATTCGCGGGATCCTCCTTCATGGCTTGGTGCTTGGTCGCGTTGAGCAAATAATTCCCCTTGTGGGCTCCAACTTGTGCTTGGTGACTTGGGCACTAACTTTGGGATGATTTGTGGTGAGAGGGAGCCATCCCACAAGATCCCCTTGGGATTTAGCGCTTGTCTGCTTTGTGTTGGGTCATGCGTTATGTGGTGCCTAGACTTGGGCACCAACGGAGAGCTCCCCTTCTCATTTTCATAACTGCCTTCATTTTTCTCTATATATTTCATTGTTGGGTGCACTCGTTGGTTATCTACCATCGTCCCAAACCGCTTGGAGAAGCGACTAAGAACCAAAGTTTTGTTCTTTAAGCTCCATCTCAGACAACAAGCCAATCTCTCGATAACATTAAGAAGTCACCTATCAAATTTTACAGCACCACTTGCATGTGGTACTCATTTCATTGTTGCCATTGCAGAGTGGGGGGGAGAAACACCTGCCACAGTTGCAGAATGGGAGAGGCGGCAGAGGAGGGAGCGTATGCAAGCAAGTGGGTGTAGGGTTTGGGGATTGAGATTCAGGGGAGAGTGGGTGTAGGGTTTGGGAATTGAGTTTGGGGGGAGAGGGGCACGTGGGCCTCATGCAAGGACCCACGATGCCCGACTTCGATTTTTTTTAATTTTAATTTTTTTTATTATTTTTTTTAATCCTTTTGGGTTTTAATTATTTTAAAATTTAATTGTTTGCATTTAGTGTAAATTTTAATTATTTTAAATTATTATTTAGTGTAAATTTTTAATTTTAAATTTTGATTAATTTTACATTTTAAATTTTGATTAAATTTAAATTTAAAATTTTATTTCAAACTATGGATAATAGTGATTAATTAATTAGTAATTAATTAACTAGTCATTAATTAATTAGAATTATTAATTAATTAAGTGATCATTTAGTGTTAATATGTACTTAACTATTAACATTAATTAAGTAAGTAATTAGCATTAGCATTAACATATTTAATAATATTTAGTAATAATATTTAATAATTAACATAACATTATCATACTAATAATAATATTTATTTTATGGATTAGGTTAAATGTGTTGATTAAGACTATTGAAAGTTAGGCTAATGGATTAATCTAGGTTATAGGGTTTATAATAATTAATCAACATTATGTTCAAGATCACATTAACTAGTTTTAAAAGAAAAAATTAGGGACTTAAACCATGATAAAGGGGGAGGGGGATTCATGCGCGCTAAGAAGGTAAGTTAGAGAAATTGGCGATTGTGGTACAGTGCTAGCATAGCTAGAAAGGTAGAGAGTTGGTAGATTTTTTGGATGAAGTTACCAAGATTAGAGGCTTTCGACCCCGACCTTTAGCCACTTACCCTAAAGAGAGTAACATCTGTTTACAGACAAGTAAAAAAAAACTTACGCCTAACCCTATGTTTACAAGTATAAATTGAACGGATGTGAATTGCCTTAGAATCTTTGTTGACAAGTATTTGGTTGGATTCAGATTCAATTATTCAACATGGTTAGGACTCAAGGAAATCGAGGTCGAGGGACATCGTCGCAAGGACCACCAACGTCAGCACTGCCACCACCATCACCATAATTAGCTCTCATTTTGCGCTCTTTGGAGGCTATTAATGAGACTTTAAAGGGGTGTCATCCAACAGATGTCGAAGTGGAACACCCACCATCTGGAGTGGGTAACCCTGAAGTATCGAGGGATTCAGAAGGAGGACCTCCACCTGAGGACATCACTAGAGAACTACAGAAGATAAACTCCAAGATTTTGTCGGGGGTCGTGCCAGTGACCGTGCAGAGGCATCGTTGGAAGGAATGACACATTGTTTCACCTTAAGAGACTATGCTTCCACATCAAAGGAGAAAATAGATATCTTCCAGTTGAGGGACAGTGCCTTGAACTGGTGGGGCAACCTGGAGAGGCAGTTTCACCTTACTCCAGACACCATATCATGGGAACTTTTTGAGGAAAGGTTCCAAAGGAAATATTTGTTGGCTTACTACGAGGAACAACAGGTGGTAGAATTTTGTGCTCTAGTTTAGGGAAACAGGATTGTGGAAGAGTACGAGATCAATTTCATGGAGATGGTAAAATATGTCTCATACATGGATACTGATCAACGACAGGCAGAACGTTTTGTCTATGGGTTAAACCCTGAGATAAGTTCCATGGTATGGATGTGGAAACCATCATCAGTAGAGGAAGTATTTGAAAATGCACGTTATGCAGAGGAACATATGAGCTTAAACAAAGGTATGAGATCGACCTTTCCGCGGCATCCTGGATTCGCGAGGAAGGCCCCTAGGACCTGTTATCGCTCAGTTTGTAGTTTAGGTCAAGTAGTTGAAGGATAAGGGTCAAACTGGCGAAACAGGGACCTACCCCACCCATTGTCACCACAATGGGGAGGTCCTTTCTATTTAGGGTGGCTAAGCCCAAGGGAGACGTCCCTGGCAATCTGGGGTTTTGAAAGGAAAAGGCTCAAAGGATTAAGGCTAGTTTCCCCTTCACAGATTACCGCCAAGAAGATAGTCAAATGAAGAAAAACCACAGAAAAGAGGCACCTGCTTGCGAGACAAGACAACAATGACACTGGTATGTGCAATAGTGGTTAACACTTCATTAATTAATGACTATCAATATTTAATGTACATGAGCATAAACAACAGTAAATATTGACGAAGTCAATGTTTGCAATAATGTCAATGGCATATAATCTTACTTGTCAACAAACACTGAATAATATAGCATCTAATGAAAATAATCAATCCTTGAATTAGTCAATGCATTAAATATCATTAATTGCTCATATACAAGAAGTTGTTGTGTCAGGTATGTTAGAGATGACGTCATCTTCTTCTAGGGTTAGTATGATAGACAAGAAGGTCAACGTTTTGCAATTTAGCCAATAAAAATCACCAATATATCAATGTCTATCACTGGATGACCAAGCCACAGTATTTTCTATCAACTAAGAGCTTAATAAAGGCATGACGTCATCATTTTCTGTTATGTTAGAAGACGTTAGGGTTAGTTAGGGTTTCAAATTTGAGAGTTTTGAAAGATTGTTTTTGCACAACAAGCTCAACGTTGGAGAGAAAAACCAGTGCCTTAGGGTATTATGGAGTCAAAAGTAAGGGAAAGATCTCAGGAGTATCAAAATCTAAAGACTAGAGAGTTAGGTTCTATGGTGTTGCAATGGCAGGGCCCTAGAATCAAAACCCTAAGGGAAGGAGGCTCATTCTGGTGTTGCTTAAGCAAGGCCTCATGCTCCTTCCTCTTTCTTTAAATATTCTTGGCAAAACGGCTAGCTTTAAAACACAAGTCTAAGGGAGAAAAGTGTTGCGGGATCAAGGCTCTTCAAACCCTAGAAGGCTAAAACCCTAGGTGTAGAATCAACTAGGCCTAGGACGTCTCCTCTCTTCAACTTATATTTAAATGCTAACTCAGAAAAAGGATGATTAGTGTAGCAACGGCTAGGCTATATCTTCCTTAATCAATGGTTAAAACAAGTTTCTCTAGCATGGGGACATATAGAAAGGACCTACTTGTGTGCTTGCTACCTAGGGTTTCAAGATTAAGCAATATAATAGCAATATAACAATAAATGCAAGAGATTTAACCTAAAACCATTCATTTAAGAAGTTTTACATGAGAAATTCACTTACAAATCATGAAGAATGCTCATCAAACCCTAGTTGTAAACCTTCCAATGAGAGAAACACCATAATATGCCAAGAAAATCCTCCAAACAAGAGTTGGGCCTCACTTCTATTAACGCTCTGTAATTTGCATAAGGCTACGGAGGCAATCACAGAGGTAACCTCGAACCACTTGGAGTCTTGGATCTATCCCTCCAAGACTCAGAGAGGGCTCTCTTTTTTCGATTTAACTTGGTTTGTATGGGATGGATTTTAGGCTAGCTATGAAAGTAATGAAGGTATGGGGTTGGGGTTTTGGTTTTTAAATGGTTAGTTTGGGACAGCAAAGAGGGCCATTGGTCAAATGGGGTCTGCACTTAAAAATGTGATTCACTCTCAGATATGGACAAAGTTCTTACACAAGGCAAGGTAGTGGAAATGTTGGATCAAATTAAGTTTTGATGGTGTCGATTTGAGGAAGAAATAGGGGAGGAAAAAGCCAAGAAAAGGAGCAGCTAAGAATTCCTTAACTGAGCTTTTTAGAAGAGTAACATAAAGATTATCAAAAGAAAATATGCAGAGTATTTGCCAATAAATTCTTCTCTGTTGTTATCTTCTGACAATAAGAAATTGAAAACAAGTGTAATGATAACAGGAACACACTTAACAGATAAGGGAAATGCCACCAACACCTCTGCACAGGAATCCTGTAAACAACATGTCTATTACTGATCAGTCATCTAAAGATTAGAGAAAATGTTTACTGGCCAAACACAACCCACTGTCCAGCAAAAAGGGAAAAAATTTCCTACAGGTCGAACCCCCTCACATAGGTCGAACCCTCTTCTACTCAGCCCTCGAACCCTGTTTTTTCTTTTACATGTGTATATAAAGGTAAAGATACCATCAGTCCTAGAAAAATCGAACTCTACCCCTTCTTTCTAAAAATAGAAAATAGTTACAAAGGTTGACACATGTCAATTGTCTCCTAAAAAAAACCCAACAGTAAATTAAAGGGAAACTACATTTAGAAACTGTTGCTTCGACATCTGGCATACTGGAGGCTGTTATTTGTATTTGTCGAGTTCCTTTAGAGCTTGGAATTGATCTGCCACCTGTGACTGCATCATAAATTTGATGACAAGTGTAGTAGATTGACCACTGTGTATAAGCCTGATATTTTGTTCACTGCCAAAAGTCTAGTGCTCCTTCTTAACCACTTGGACAAATCCCCTTGATCGTTAAACTACTCATTTAAATTCCTCTGCCATCTGTCAATGAGATGCTTAAAGGATCCCTGGCTATGCTCCTGTAAACGCTCAACTGTAATTCGTATGCCATGATGGAAAGTGCCACTTGTGCTCCAACCCTACCTCAAAAATGATGATATAGTTGCCACGGGTTCCCTGTTTTCCACTAACCTCATCATCATCATCTGAATTGTGGTTTCCATTCTGTAGGTCCAAGAGGAACTCCTTTGCAGTTGTTTTTGCATTTTCATTTCTCCTTTGTATGAAAGCTTCTAGGTGTGACGGGTCATATTTATCCTTCAGCCAATCCTCATCTCTGTGAGCTTCAAAAAATGCACGCTTCTGCGTGGTAATATATTATGTTCTTTTTTCCCGGTATCTGTGCTCTGTTTCAGTTAGTGATACGTCATCCTCAAGTTCAGCAATAAATTGTTTATAGGTCATCAACCCTTCCCTCTGAGGGGTTCCCATCTCACCAAAGCCAGCACGTCCAGAACCTGACCAATCTGGGAAGCCACCAGATGCACGTCCTAAGTGTCGACTGTGGGGTCTTTCATCAACATATCCAGATCATATCCTCCCATGTTATCATAACCAAACCTCTTTTTCTTGCTGTGATTGGCAGCCGAAGTCACCAACCCTCTTTACTAATCCTTAAGGTGCAAAAATTGATTCCCGAACAATCAACCTAGGATGCTCTTGACTCTGTTTAAATTTTGAGATGCCTCATTCAGATCATTAACATTCCTGACTGTGTTTGCATGCTCTAATGTGGGGGTATTTGTCTCACTGTCTATGAGGAAGTCTTCTGTCTTGTTTTCTGAATCTTCCTGGTATAAGAAGTAGGTTCATCTTCTTCATAAACATTGCAAGCATAGTCAACATCACTGGCAACTTCTGAAACCATATCTACATAACATTCCTCCAATGCATCCTCCTGACTTTTAGCCTTCCCAATGTCAGTACATGCATCAAAAATTGCAATAGCAGCTGGCTTGCAAACACTTTGATCAACATCCACATGACAGTCTACCATACAAACACTCTGACTAATTGCTACAGTGTCTTTCACATTGCAAGCGCTCTCATCAACTACCACTAGCAACCCAATCTTGAACTCCCTCTCTTCAACTGCCTCAGAGGACTCAACCTTGCAGGCACTTTCATAACCTGTTAAAGTGTCATTAACAATGCAGACACTCCCATTAATAGTCACAGGGACCTTAGACTTAGAGACACTCTCATGAACTGCTACAATACCATCAACTTTGTCATCAATCTGAGTATTTAAAACAGAGAATCCAACCTTGCAGACATTCAAATCAACTCTCACAGGGGGTCGACTACAGAAACACTCTCGTCAATAGCCATGGGTTCTTCAACCATGCCGATGCTTTCATCTTTTGATCCAGGTTCATCACCATTGCAGACACTACCATTAACAGCCATAGTAGCATCAACACTGGGGAAGCCTTCATCAATTGCCAGATTACAATCCAAATTGCATACACTCTTATCAATTGTAATGGTGTGAGCATTTTGGGCACGGGGATTTCTCATTGTTGTCAGTCATGCACATATTTTCCGCCATTTCATCAGCAGACTTGGACTGTTATGTCTCTTTATTCTTCTCCCAACTGTGCCTTGATGAAAGAGTAGATAGCAACACCAACAATAACAATGCGTGTTCCAATGGTAGTTTGAATTGAAATCCTATTACCAAACACAATAATTGAGAAACCAATAAAAAACACCCACTTCAAGACATTGCCTTAATGACTTCCTAACCAAGGATGCCCCCTATAATTGCACAAACTGGAGGGAGTTGTCTTGTCCCGGCATCAAGAATTATTTCCAAGAGAATATCTGGTATTCGAGATTCAGATAACCCTTGTTCTTCACAGAGTTTCTTCTGGAGGATCAGCACAGATTCCAAATTTGCAGATGACACATGACCTAGTTGTCGACCCTCAGCCTGCTCAAACTCTTCTATAATTCGTAGAGAAAAATAGATCTTAGTTTTTTTTCTAAGAAGACTACTCTAGTGAACTAACACGGACTCCTCTAATCTTGGAAAGAAAATTTGAGAAGCAATAACATCTGCCTGCTTTTTCTGAGTGTAATTTTGGTTTTGCAAATCAACGAATATTTCTCCACAACTACCTCTACAATCCACTGAGTAAAATGCAATTCTTTGTGGCCTTTTGTGACACATCTCATTAACCTGCTTTTTCACAATAAATGAGGCATGCCCAAGAACAACAACATCAAAATTGTCCAGAAAGTTGGCAGATATGTCTTTCACACTGCCTTTTTCACCAGAGACATGGACCATAGGATTGAAATCCCTTAATGATTCTCGGTAGACTTCAGAAATCGATTTTCCCTTGTGATTGGATTCCTCGGAAAGAGTCAAAAAATTTGCTGATGAAGCTTCTGCTGCGACTGGACTATCATCCATCAACGTCAAATTACCAATACCTACCAAGACTATGTTTTTGCATAGCTCCGCAACCACCCCAGTCATTCCAATAGCCAAAACACAAGATTTGCTTGGGCTTGGTCTCTAACAATGGACATATGACTTGGCGCTTGATGTGATGGTACTCCATGTGGATTTGTGTTGGAGCTTGGGTGCTATACTTGACACCTAAACTCTGGTTGACACCTGGGCGCATAGAGTAACTCTGTGTTTTATTTTTAAAGTTTTGGGAATTAATCCCACATGCATGCGGTAATTTGAGCTTTGGGTGTTTATATGAGCCAACCGTGATATGGTCTTTCGATGAAGTGAGCCCGAGGCTATCTTTGGAGTTTGGCGTTGGCTTGTGTGTTTGTTGTTGGTTTGTGAAATGGTGTTAACTCTCGGTGTTGAGTGCTTGGGGATTGGCCCTCGGCCAATATAACTTTTGGAGAATAATTTTTCAACAATTTATATTTTGAAAAATAAAACAGAATACTCTGCATAAAGGTTGAGGGGCCAACTTTTTGCTCAAAAGACCAAAAATAGATTATAAAAAACAAATTTGGCTAATAAACCAAACTGTGTATTTACCTGCAAGAATAAAAAAAATTCCATTCACACCAATTCATAATTCTTTGCTAAAATGCACTGGAATTCGCCTTGAAGATCGCGTGCAGGTACTCATCTTATGCTTGGACAGTGTCGAGCGCTTTGTGCCGCCTTCACCATGCGTCATGAGCAAAATCATAATGCCTGAAATAGATAGATAGAGTCAGAATATCGATTCCCCTATTATATAGGGTTCTAACATAGGCTCCACTTGGGGAAGATAGCTCCGAAGGAGATGTCTAGAACCGATGAACTCTGAATTTCGCAAACCAGCTGATCATTGGGTTGCCCCCAAACTGTAAACTGAAAATAAAACTATGAAGAGACGAAAAAGAAAAGATGCTCATTCTGTTGAGCTCATTGGCACATTCCTACCTACCCTACTTTGCTAACAGTTACTGCTTCAATCAGGTAATGAAAAAGTGCAAATGAAGCCAACCCAACAGTTGATCCCATGATTGGGTTTCCTCATCGTGCTTGATGAAAATCAAGGCTGAAATATATACTGGCAAGTGGTGACATATTTGGTCGTTATAGAGAATACATGTTTGAAAACTCAAGCTAACATAAACCTCCATGTAATCTTCTATGGGATCAATTAAAGCATGATGCATGATATTCGTTCCTAGATCTTCTATGACTAGTTGATCAATTGCATCTTCAAAATTAAATCCTGCATCTACAACTTCAGCCTTATATTGGAAAACATGATCATCATCAATCTGCCAATCAATAGGTAGTACAATTTCCTCTTGCTTTGGAGAAGGAAGATTTTCCAAGAATTCTTTGAGATCTCGGAAATTATATGAATGAATTTGAGAATCCAAAAGCTCAATATCATTTTTGAACTTTTCAATAACTAGCTCAAGAAAACAAATTTTACTTTTAGGAGAAAATTTGCTCGATTCCAAAATACGAAACATAGTTGTTAAAAAGTCTTCGTCAATGTGAAATTCTACTAACTTACCCCTGAATTCTTCTATGGCTTCACAAGATATAGGATTTGCCACATACCCTGTCATCTTGAAACATCATCAAGGCTTTGAAATCTGGATTCTTCAGCAGTGAAGTCGCTTGTGAACATTGAAGATCGGGATCTTGAACAATGGAGTCGCCAGGTGAATGGTACATCCTTCCTGTGTTTGGCTTCTGTTCACCATCAGAAGTCAAATCTGAACTTGAAATATTTTCTGGAGAACTCGAAAGCTCGCGTTCCCCAGCAGAGTCCCCAAAATGTTAACGCTCTGTAATTTGCCTAAGGCTGCGGAGGAAATCATAGAGGTAACCTCAAACCACTTGGAGTCTTGGATATAGCCCTCCAAGACTCAGAGAGGGCTCTCTCTTTTCGATTTAACTTGGTTTGTATGGGATGGATTTTAGGCTAGCTATGAAAGTAATGAAAGTATGGGGTTGGGGTTTTGGTTTTTAAATGGTTAGTTTGGGAAAACAAGGAGGGCCATTGGGCAAATGGGGTCTGCGCTTAAAAATGTGATTCACTCTCAGATCTGGACAAAGTTCTTACACAGGACAAGGTAGCGGAAATGTTGGATCGAAATAAGTTTTGATGGTGTCGATTTGAGGAAGAAATAGGGGAGGAAAAAGCCAAGCAAAGGAGCAACTAAGAATTCCTTAACTGAGCTTTTTAGAAGAGTAACATAAAGATTATAAAAAGAAAAGATGCAGAGTATTTGCCAATAAATTCTGCTCTGTTGCTATCTTCTGACAATAAGAAATTGAAAACAAGTGTAATGATAACAGGAAAACACTTAACAGATAAGGGAAACGCCACCAACACCTCCGCACAATAATACTGTAAACAACATGTCTGTTACTGATCAATCATCTAAAGATTACAAAAAATGTTTTCTGGACAAACACAGCCCACTGTCCAGCAAAAAGGGAAAAAAATTCCTACAGGTCGAACCCTCTTCTACTCAAGCCCCAAACCCTATTTTTTATTTTACATGTGTATATAAAGGTAAAGATACCATTAGTCCTGGAAAAATCGAACTCTACCCCTACTTTCTAAAAATAGAAAACAGTTACAAAGGTTGACACATGTCAATTGTCTCCTAAAACAAACCCAACCGTAAATTAAAGGGAAACTACATTTAGAAACTGTTGCTTCGACATCTGGCATACTGGAGGTTGTTAATTGTATTTGTCGATTGCCTTTAGAGCCTGGAATTTCTCTGCCACCTATGACTTCATCATAAAGTTGATGACACGCGTAGTAGATTGACCACTTTGTATAAGCCTAATATTTTGTTCACTGCCAAATGTTTAGTGCTCCTTCTTAACCACTTGGAAAAATCCCTTTGATCGTTAAACTACTCATTTAAATGCCTCTGTCATCTGTCAATGAGATGCTTAAAGGCTCCCTGGCTATGCTCCTGTAAACGCTCAACTGTAATTCGTATGCCATGATGGAAAGTGCCACTTGTTCTCTAACGCTACCTCAAAAATGATGATATAGCTGCCACGGGTTCCCTGTTTGCCACTAACCTCAGCATCATCATCTGAATTGTGGTTTCCATTCTGTAGGTCCAAGAGGAACTCCTTTGCAGTTGTTTTTGCATTTTCATTTCTCCTTTGTATGATAGCTTCTAGGTGTGACAGGTCGTATTTATCCTTCAACCAATCCTCATCTTTGTGAGCTTCAAAAAATGCACGCTTCTACATGGTAATATATTCTTTTCTGTATTCCTGGTATCTGTGCTCTGTTTCATCTAGTGATACGTCATCCTCAAGTTCAGCAATAAATTGTTTATAGGTCATCAACCCTTCCCTTTGAGGGGTGCCCATCTCACCAAACCCAGCACGTCTAGAACCTGACCAGTCTGGGAAGCCACCATATGCACGTCCTAAGTGTCGACTGTGGGGTCTTTCATCAACATATCCAGATCATATCATCCCATGTTATCATAACCAAACCTCTTTTTCTTGCTGTGATTGGCAGCCGAAGTCACCAACCCTCTTTACTAATCCTTAAGGTGCAAAAATTGATTCCCGAACAATCAACCTAGGATGCTCTTGACTCTGTTTAAATTTTGAGATGCCTCATTCAGATCATTAACATTCCTGACTGTGTTTGTACGCTCTAATGTGGGGGTATTTGTCTCACTGTCTATGAGGAAGTCTTCTATCTTGTTTTCTGAATCTTCCCGGTATAATAAACAAGTTCATCTTCTTCATAAACATTTCAATCATAGTCAACATCACTGGCAACTTCTGAAACCATCTCTACAAAACATTCCTCCAATGCATCCTCCTGACTTTTAGCCCTCCCAATGTCAGTACATGCATCAACAACTGCAATAGAATCCGGCTTGCAGACACTCTGATCAACAGCCACATGACAGTCTACCATACAAACACTCTGACTAATTGCTACAGTGTCTTTCACATTGCAAGCGCTCTCATCAACTGCCACTAGCAACCCAATCTTGAACTCCTTCTCCACAACTACCTCTACAATCCACTGAGTAAAATGCAATTCTTTGTGGCCTTTTGTGACACATCTCATTAACCTGCTTTTTCACAATAACTGAGGCATGCCCAAGAACAACAGCATCAAAATTGTCCAAAAAGTTGGCAGATATGTCTTTCACATTGCCTTTTTCACCAGAGACATGGACCATAGGATTGAAATCCCTTAATGATTCTCGACAGACTTCAGCAATTGATTTTCCCTTGCGATTGGATTCCTCGGAAAGAGTCAAAAAATTTGTTGATGAAGCTTCTACTGCGACTGGACTATCATCCATCAACGTCAAATTACCAATACCTGCCAAGACCATGTTTTCGCATAGCTCCGCAACCACCCCAGTCATTCCAATAGCCAAAACACGAGATTTGTTCGGGCTTGGTCTCTAACAATGGACATATGACTTGGCGCTTGATGTGCTAGTACTCCATGTGTCTTTGTACTAGAGCTTGGGTGCTATACTCGACACCTAAACTCTGGTCGACACCTGGGCGCACAGAGTAACTTTGTGTTTTATTTTTAAAGTTTTGGGAATTAATCCCACATGCATGTGGTAATTTGAGCTTTGGGTGTTTATATCAGCCAACCGTGATATGGTCTTTCGATGAAGTGAGCTCGAGGCTATCTTTGGAGTTTGTCGCTGGAACTGGCTTGTGTGTTTGTTGTTGGATTGTGAAATGGTGTCAACTCTCGGTGTTGAGTTCTTGGGGATTGGCCCTCGACCAATATAACTTTTGGAGAATAATTTTTCAACAATTTATATTTTGAAAAATAAAACAGAATACTCTGCATAAAGGCCGAGGGGCCAATTTTTTGCTCAAAAGACCAAAAATAGATTATAAAAACCAAATTTGGCTAATAAACTAAACTGTGTATTTACCCGCAAGAATAAAAAAAATTCCATTCACACCAATTCATAATTCTTTGCTAAAAATGCACCGGAATTCGCCTTGAAGCTCGTGTGTAGGTACTCATCTTATGCTTGGACAATGTCGAGCGCTTTATGTCGCCTTCACCATGCGTCATGAGCAAAAGAATAATGCCTGAAATAGATAGATAGAGTCAAAATACTGATTCCCCTATTATATAGGGTTCTAACAACTTCCAAGAGCAAAATACCAAGACAAAGACTAAAAGTATATCTCTCACAAGAGAGTGAGTTATTTTATAAAATGAGAGGCAACGTCCTCTATTTATACCAATCAATGACCTTTTAATTAAATTTTTAGGTCATTAAAATAGTCGACAAGGATGACAATAAGATTTACACTGTTTTTACATTAATTGCCAGAAAAATTTCATAAAATGAGCTAAAAGGGGACGTCAATCCCTTCTGAGGGAGACGTTTTCCCTTTCTGGGAAAGCACAACATCTAGAAAACCAAACGTTGGCCCTTCTAGGGATCCTCCAAGTTGCCACACGTGCCATATAACCTCAGCACCCTTCCACATGCTCCATACAACATCCATCTCTCTCAGGTGACGTCCTATCCATTAGAAGCAAACGTCCCATCTGCAGTGGGTGATCCCCCCTAGGCCGGGCTCTGCCAAAGTGTCCTGGTTGGAACATCCTTCTTTCTTCTCATGAAATGGCTCATCACAACGTTGTTCTGTCTCTGCCATCCCAGCAACCATCTGATGGGCTCTTCAGCCCCATGGAGGTCTGAGCTAATCATATCCCCATGTGTACCGGTCCACTGGTACCTGTCTGCGGGGTATGGTCCTGCACATCAAAAACTACGCCCTCCATGGGCTCATCAGTCCTCGGGATCATAGAAATGTCAATCATATTTCATCATTAAAATTATCAAATACCTGCATAAAATCCCTAGCATATCATCTAAGAACTCAAAGACATTACACATATCTACTATACAAAGTTGAAGAAACAAACAGAACAACCTATTGGGTTAATATCCACAATAAAAGGAAAGTTTCCAAAAAGGATCATTCAAGCCATGTTCATGAAGTGATATGGTCTAGGGATGTCCAGTCATAGTAAGACCAGGGGTAGGTGTTGTCCATGGGTGCCTTTGCAGGAGGTGATTTGTACCTATCATGGATGCACTTTTTCCAGGCCCCTTTTATTGCCTTTATTTTTATTTATTGCTTTTCTTTCTTTTTACTCCAAGGTCTAACCAGAGGACATTGCCTTGGCGTGGTGACCAGAGCTGATAGTGTTACCCACTGGTATTTTCGCAGAAATGATAAGGCTGGATCGTGATGAGACCCCCTTTCCCTTGGCCAGGAACCAAAGGTCACAGCCCTGGTGTGGTGACCAGATGATGGCAATGTCATACTGCTAGATACCTATGAACATAATGGGTTGGCTCGTGATGAGACCTCCCATCCTCTTGGTTAGGTATTGTTTTATTATTTTTCTTAGGGTCGCTTTTGTTTCTTATCAAGAGGCCTTTTATCACCTTCTCAGGGATCCCTGGGCGAAGCATCTCTAGGTTTCATTTCCTATGGATTTTATCTTTTACCAGCTGCTTTTACCCCTTGGGCCTTTAGCCCCTTCTTCCCACAGGACAAAGTGTAACCCTCAAAAGGTCATCCTAATGGTTGGACTAGGGGAATGGGATGGATGAATGGGAGATAAGATGTAAAATGATAGAATGGTCACTGGGAGCGGACAATGGCTCTGCAAATCCCCCCTGGTGGCTAACCCAAACCCATGAATACAAGCTTTCTAGGTCACCCCGTTAATCCCCCCAACAATGGTCAAGTGGATTAGTGTAATATCCAAGCAGTTATCAGAAATGTAAGGAACCTGATGCATATATAAGAAGGTTATAACGATCAAACATGACACATACCATGATACCTTGGACCAATTACCTCATGGAGCAAGTGTCCTTTCTGATGCAAGTCCAAGCCGATGGTGATGGAAGCTACTACTACTAACAGGACAAGTTTGACGAAGAAGAAGAAGGATGGGCCCTCCAGGGCCATGCTCAGGTCAATCCTGCTCTCGGTATTCCATGTCTAGGACCTGTGGGCCTCAAGACATGATCTCCTAGTTATCCATAGAGATCGGGGATAACATCTGGCTCCAACTCAGGGACATGTGCTCACCGTAGAGCACATGAGAACCTCAGCATCTCTGGAATAAACCTGAATACCTGCTCACACTTGACAAGAAATCATTAGTGACAAAAGGTGGGGTGGTATTGCCACCCCGTAAAATATAACATGTATACATATAAAGTAATCACAAATGAAAATAGAAAGTAAGACACTTACCTGTACTTACCTGTTGGTTGCATGATGGTGTAGTCAAACAACCAGTGAAGCCAACCCAACAAGGTTCCTCGATACCTGCCTTTGTGCTTCATCATAAACCAAAACAGTGATAAATCAAGCACAAAACTTTCATGAGTTAGAATGTATATCACATCATCGGGAAAGTCAGAATCTAACTCATGGAGGCAGGCGGGAGGGATAAAATCCTGCCAAGTCCATCTCTGAGAAAGGTACTCAATCCAATCCAAGAAAGGGTCATGAAAAATACAAGGTTCTGAAAACTGACTCAAAGGGCCTGTAAACTAGTTACCTAGGACATCCTCACGCTCTAAAGTCAAGGAAGGGATCGACAAATATTTAGTAGACGACTGGTAAACTATCAAGGGAAAGTTGAAAAACTGATTGGAACTTGCAGTACCCAACCAACTCTTGGAGTCTAGGGTTTGCCTAGGAGGAAACTCAACAGAAAAAAGGTACTTCCCAACTACACCTTTAATGGAAAAGCATGGTAAAGTAATGACATGTGGCCGAAGGGAAAAGTCATGAGAATCCTTCTTTAGGCAAACAATGTTTTCACTCCTATCAACACCCGAGCATAGTGGCAGTTGATAGTCATCTTCATAGGGTAAATCTAAGTTCTCGGAGGAGTACTCATCAAAGGCCTCAAGGTAAGACCGGAAATCATCAGTGAAATGTTGTACTCGGTCAACCTTGGGTGCTGGTGGAGAGTTAGTAAAAATCTCATCTCCCTGTTTCCACTGTTCAAGAGCCTGTTGTGACAATTGCGAATGCAACACTTGGGGATGACCTTTTATGTCATAGATGGGATCTGCATAATAACTAAACGCATCCCACTTACGTCTTCCAACATGTATGAACTCGTAAAAATCATCTATGTCAGTATCAGTATCATAACATGGAGGAGTCAAAACATTCAATACTTCTTCACTCTCTGTGTCATAAGGCAAAGAACCACTACAAACTTGGAAGGGGGAACAATTTACCTCACTTAATCCTTCCTATGCAAGAGCTTCAAGTATTTGGATAGCATCATCAGGTGGAATATTTGCCTCTACATCTTTAGTCTTGAGACATAGGGGATCCAGCTCGTCCAAGGGTTCCACTCCTTCTTCATTCTCTGAGTCATAGAACAAGGTATCATCAAAAGAATCAAAATGACTTACCTCATTCTCTTCATCTTGTGCAGGAGTGACAGGATATTGGAGAGCTTCATCAGACTGAGGAGCGATCACTGGTGCTTCATCCTCATAATTCACGTTTCTGGTTACATCTTCATTGCATTCTATTGGATTATGGGAGAGATCTTGCTCCTCTTCAAGGAGTTGATAATGGTCTTCATAAACCTCATCTCTCATATTAGAGGATTCTTGGTATTGATCATGATGAGCCTTCCTGAGATCTTCTACAATCTCAGTGGTGAATCCTTTGTGGTGTAAGGTTACCATGAGGTTTTGAAGGACATCTTCATACGTTTGGCAATCTGGATTAGTAAGGTCAATAAACTTACTGATGAGGTGTATGAAAGATGATATACCCCTGTCCTTGCAACAACTCTTAAAACGTTTTTGTAAGTAGGATGGCGGGGTGAGAAAAAACGATATTATAAGAGCATCCTCTCCTCCCAACCTTATCTCTCTCAAATGCTCCAAAAAATTTACTATGTGAGGAGCTGGGAGATCCAAAAACGTTGGAGAGTCATCTAGCCATTTTGTATCAAAGTAATTTGGGTATCCTTGAAAACTTCTGAAATCAATACTTGGATACATTTGTTCCCAGTGTGCCATGATCCCATAACTTGAAAATATCATAGAAGGTAATGTGACACCCTAAGAAAATCAGTGGAGTCACCAGATATTTTTCCTGAAACTACCAAAGAATAGGGGAATAAGGTCTAGTGGAGTCGCCAGGTAAGCTTGTAAGAAAAAGGTCTTTGAGGCAAGGCTTACCAAAGGATTTTTCGTTGAGGAAGATGGACTCAGTGTTCCCCGACAACGGTGCCAATATGTTATCTCTCAGTTTGTAGTTTAGTTCAAGTAGCTGAAGGATAAGGGTTAAACTGGCGAAACAGGGACCTACCCCACCCAATGTCACAACAATGGGGAGGTCCTTTCTATTTAGGGTGGCTAAGCCCAAGGGAGACGTCTTTGGCAATCTAGGATTTCGAAAGGAAAAGGCTCAACGGATTAAGGCTAGTTTCCCCTTCACAGATTACCGCCAAGAAGATAGTCAAATGAAGAAAAACCACAGAAAAGAGGCACCTGCTTGCAAGACAAGACAACAATGACACTAGTACGTGCAATAGTGGTTAACACTTCATTAATTAATGACTATCAATATTTAATGTACATGAGCATAAACAACACTAAATATTGACGAAGTCAATGTTTGCAATAATGTCAATGGCATATAATCTTACTTGTCAACAAACACTGAATAATATAGCATCTAATGAAAATAATCAATCCTTGAATTAATCAATGCATTAAATATCATTAATTGCTCATATACAAGAAGTTGATGCGTCAGGTATGTTAGAGATGATGTCAGCTTCTTCTAGGGTTAGTATGATAGACAAGAAGGTCAACGTTTTGTAATTTAGCCAGTGAAAATCACCAATATATCAATGTCTATCACTGGATCACCAAGCCACAGTATTTTATATCAACTAAGAGCTTAATAAAGGCATGACATCATCATTTCCTGCTATGTTAGAAGACATTAGGGTTAGTTAGGGTTTCAAATTTGAGAGTTTTGAAAGATTGTTTTTGCACAACAAGCTCAACGTTGGAGAGAAAAACCAATGCCTTAGGGTATTATGGAGTCAAAAGTAAGGGCAAGATCTCAAGAGGATCAAAATATAAATACTAGAGAGTTAGGTTCTATGGTGCTGCAATGGCAGGGCCCTAGAATCAAAACCCTAAGGGAAGGAGGCTCATTCCGGTGTTGCTTAAGCAAGGCCTCATGCTCCTTCCTATTTCTTTAAATATTCTTGGCAAAACGGCTAGCTTTAAAACACAAGTCTAAGGGAGAAAAGTGTTGCGGGAGCAAGGCTCTTCAAACCCTAGAAGGCTAAAACCCTAGGTGTAGAATCAAATAGGCCTAGGACGTCTCCTCTCTTCAACTTATATTTAAATGCTAACTCAGAAAAAGGATGATTAGTGTAGCAATGGCTAGGCTATATCTTCCTTAATCAATGGCTAAAACAAGTTTCTCTAGCATGGGGACATATAGCAAGGACCTACTTGTGTGCTTTCTACCTAGGGTTTCAAGATTAAGCAATATAATAGCAATATAACAATAAATGCAAGAGATTTAACCTACAACCATTCATTTAAGAAGTTTTGTATGAGAAACTCACTTACCAATCATGAAGAATGCTCATCAAACCCTAGTTGTAAACCTTCCAATGAGAGAAACACCATAATATGCCAAGAAAATCCTCCAAACAAGAGTTGTGCCTCACTTACAAGAGAAAAATACCAAGACAAAGACTAAAAGTATATCTCGCACAAGAGATTGAGTTATGTTATAAAATGAGAGGCAACGTGCTCTATTTATACCAATCAATGACCTTTTAATTAAATTTTTAGGTCATTAAAACAGTCGACAAGGCTGACAATAAGATTTACACTGTTTTTACATTAATTGCCAGAAAAATGTCATAAAATGAGCTAAAAGGGGACGTCAAGCCCTTCTGAGGGAGACGTTGGCCCTTTTTGGGCAAGTACGACATCCAGAAAACCAAATGTTGGCCCTTCTAGGGATCCTCCAAGCTGCCACACGTGCCAAATAACCTCAGCACCCTGCCACATGCTCCAGACAACATCCAGCTCTCTCAGGTGACATCTTGTCCATCAGAAGCAAACGTCCTATCTGCAGTGGGTGATCCCCCCTAGGCCGGGCTCTGCCAAAGTGTCCTGGGTGGAACGTCCTTCTTTCTTCTCATGCAATGGCTCATCACAACGTTGTTCTGTCTCTGCCATCCCAGCAACCATCTGATGGGCTCTTCAGCCCCATGGAGGTCCGAGCTAATCATATCCCCATGTGTATCGGTCCACTGGTACCTGTCCGCTGGGTATGGTCCTGCACATCAAAAACTACGCCCTCCATGGGCTCATCAGTCCTCGGGATCATAGCAATGTCAATCATATTTCATCATTAAAATTATCAAATACCTGCTCCCTAGCATATCATCTAAGAGCTCAAAGACATTACACATATCTACTATACAAAGTTGAAGAAACAAACAGAACAACC
>SNQJ01S0002588.1:191604-251156 GCA_010110895.2 Picea sitchensis
CCATCTTATCATTTTACATCTTATCTCCCATCCATCTATCCCATTCCCCTAGTCCGGACATTAGGATGACCTATTTGTGGGGTTACACTTTATCCTGTGGGAAGAAGGGGCTAAAGGCCCAGGGGGTAAAAGAAGCTGGTAAAAGATAAAAGCCATAGAAGATAAAACCTAGAGATGTCTCACCCAGGGATCCCTGAGAAGGCAATAAAAGGCCTCTCGATAAGAATCAAGAGGGACCCTAAGAAAAATAACAAAAAAAAAAACAAGACCTAGCCAAGAGGATGGGGGGTCTCATCACGAGCCAGCCCATTTTGTTCATAGGTACCTAGTAGTATGACATTGCCATCATCTGGTTACCACACCAAGGTAGTGACCTTTGGTTGCATGGCCAAGGGAAAGGGGGTCTCATCACAAGCCAGCCTTATCATCTATGTGAAAGTACTCGTGGGTAACACTGTCAGCTCTGGTCACCACGCCAAGGTAGTGTCCTCTAGATAGGCCTTGAAATAAAAAAAGAAAGAAAAAGAAATAAATAGAAGAAAGAACAAAGGTAATTAAGGGCTTGGAAAAAATTGCATCCATGACAGGTACAGCTCGCCTCCTACAAAATAACCCACGGATAATATTCACCCTTGTCTTTCACTATGTCTGAACATCCTTAAACCATACTACCTCGTATTACATGGCTTGGATGATATCCTCTGGGAACTTTCCTTTTCTTATGGATGCTGGCCCAATGGGGCACTTTGTCTTTCTCTTCAGCTTTGTATAGTAGGTCATTGTAATGTCTTTGAGCTATTAGATGATATGCTATGGGTTTTATGCATGCATTTGATAAAATTAATGATGAAATATGATTGACATTGCTATGATCCCGAGGACTAATAAGCCCATGGAGGGCGAAGTTTTTGATGTGTAGTACCATGCCCGATGGACAGGTACAAAGTGGACCGGTGCACATGGGGAGATGATTAGTTCGGACCTCCATGGAGATGAAGAGCCCATCAGATGGTTGTTGGGACCTCACCAGGGGCAGAGACATGATAGTGATTGGTCAAGCCTTTGCACAAGAGAAGAAGTAAGACATTTTCATCCAGGATGCCTTGGCTGAGCCCAACCCTAGGGGGTTGGCCCACTGTAGGTGGAACGTGTCCCTCTGTTTACCCAGGACGTCCTCCAGAGATCCTTGACATCACCTCCAGCATGTGGCAGCTTTGCAGGGCAGTTTGGCATGTGTGGCAGAGTTTGGAGGCCCAGAGAGGGCCAATTTTTGTCTTCCAGTGCTGAGATTTGCCCTAAAAAAGGCCAACATCTCCCTCAAAGGGGCTAGACGTCCTGCTTACTGCTCATTTAGGGTTTTCTTTAGGTAGTTTAATGTAAAACAATGTGATTTTTAGTTATTAGCCTTGTCGGCTATTTTAATGACCTAATTTTTAATTAAAGGTCATTGGATGATATAAATTGAGGATGTTTTCCCTCATTTTGACATAACACAATTCACTCACACAAGTGAGATCTGATTTTTGCGCCCTTCTTGGGTAGATTTGTTGTCTAAGTGGGGCACACTTGCTATTGGAGGGATATTTTTGGCATTTTTGGGCATTTCTCTCAAGGAAGGTTTACAACTAGGGTTTGCTTATGCTTTTCTTCATGACATGTAAGTAACTTTTCTTGCAAAAAATATTAAATGAATGGTTGTAGGTGTAATTTCTTGCATTTGCTTATAATATTGTTGATTTAAAACCCTAGGTAACAAGCACACAAGTAGGTCATTGTTACATGTCCCCTTAGAGAGAAAGTTTTCAGCCATTGAAGAAAAGAGATAGAGCCTAGCCTTTGCTACACTTGTCTTGCTTCTTCCTTTTGAGCTAGTGTTGAATTTATAGGTTGAAATAAGGTGACATCCTAGGCCTACGGTATCTACACCTAGGGTTTTCATCTTCTAGGKTTTGAAAGCCTTGTCTATACAACACTTTCTCCCTTAAACTTGTTCTTTAGGCTAGCCGTTTTTCCAAGTTGATTTAGAGAAGGAGGAAAGAGCATGAGGCCTTGCTTAAGCAACACCGGAGTGAGCCTCTTTCCCCTGGCGTTTTGATTCTAGGGCCCTACCTTTGCAGCACCATAGAACCCTACCTTCTAGTCTTTAAGTCATCGTCCTTCCAAAATCTTGTTCCCTTTACTTATCTGACTCCATGTACCCTAAGGCACTGATATTTGATCTCCAATCTTGAAGTTTTAGTGTACAAAACTACTTTCATAACTTTAAATTTTCAAACCCTAACTAACAAACTAACCTATTTAGGGCTGATGTCGCAGTTGGATATTTCATCTTGATGCAGCAAAACTTGAATATAAGCAATTAAGTGATGATTTCAAGCATTTATTGAAAAAATTGTTGATTGGATATACTGTTGGCTTATTCATCTCTTTGGATATTGATGAATTGATGGTCTTTCATAATCTAATTGAAAAAACGTTGACATCATTTTATATCTATTGCATTGCTTATTAAATAATATCAGATAGTTATTGATGTACTAACCCTTTGAGTTATAGCCTGCATATATATATATATATATATTGTGTTGCTACTATCTTGTCCCGGGCAGGTGTTTTCAATAGGGCATACACTTCATTTATTGGTTGATTAGCTGGACTGTCTGACATTGGTGGTAACCTGTGAGGAGGAAACTCTGAAACTTGGCCTTATACTTTCTGCCTCTTCAAACCCCAAGTTACCGAGGACATCTCCCCTAGGATAACCTCCCTAAATAGAAAGAACCTCCCCATCGAGGTGACATTGGGTGGGGAAGGTTCCTATTGCGCCAGTTTGGTCTCTATCCTTTAGCCTATGACCTAAAATACAAACTGTGCGATAACAGGGTGCTTTGCGTTGACGAAGAAGGAAGGCCGGTAGAGATCCACGGTGTATGGATAAAGGTGTCTCTATGCTTTATCTTGACTATGAAGGTTAAATGTTGCATGAGGCAAGGGTGTCAACTATATGTAGTGGAAGAAGCCAACAAAAGGAAAGGACCCTCCTTGGATCAATACCCAGTATTGTTGGAGTTTAAGGATTTTTTTCCGAAAGATTTTTGAGGGTTACCTCCTGAGAGGGAGATTGATTTTACTATTGAGCTAAAACCTAGTGTAGAGCCAATTTCCAAGAGTTCATATAGGATGACAACGCTGGATATTTGTGAGTTGCAGATGCAGTTGAAAGAACTACTCAACTTAGGTGTAATAAGGCCTAGTGTCTCGCCTTGGGGTGCACCAGTAATTTTTATGAAGAAGAGGGATGGTTCCTTATGACTATGTATAGATTACAGGGACTTTAATCGTGCTATGGTGAAAAATAGGTACCCAATGCCACGGATAGATGATCTCTTTGATCAGATGAAAGGAGCAGTGATATTCTCAAAAATTTATTTGCGATCAGTGTATCACTAGTTAAGGATTAAGAAAGACAATATTCCTAAAGCTGCATTTCGAACTCGGTTTGGGCATTACAAGTTTGTTGTAGTACCTTTCGTTTCTACCAACGTACAAGTAGTATTCATGAGCCTCATGAATGGTGTATTCTGGAAGTACTTAGACCACTTTGTACAGGTCTTTCTATATGATATCCTCATCTATTCCAAGAACGAAAGAGAACATGAGGAACACTTGCGAGTGGTGTTGTCCTGCCTTAGAGAGAACAAATTGTATGGAAAATTGTCGAAGTGTTCCTTCTTCCAGAAATAAATTCACTATTTATGTCATATCATTTCCAGTGAAGCAAACTCTATGGAATCAAAAAGGGTAAAATCCATTATGGAATGGCCAGTGCCAAAAAATTCTCATGAGGTAAGAAGCTTCATGGGGCTAGCAGGTTATTATCAGAGATTTTTGGAAGGGTTCTCTAAAATAGAGAAACCCATCACGAGTATGCAGTGCAAGGGGGTCAGGTATGAATGGACAAAAGAATGTGATAGTGCATTCATCGAGCTTAATATGTTACTAACCAGTGCACCAATTCTATGAGTGTCAGATATGGAAAAAAACTTCACAGTTTGCACAGATGCCTCGAAGAAAGGGTTGGGGGTCGTTCTAATGCAGGATTGAGTAGTGATAGCATATGCATTGAAGAAGTTGAATAAACATGATGATATTTATGCTACTCATGATTTGGAGTTGGAATTTTTAATGCTAGCTCTGAAACTTTGAAGGCACTATCTAGTGGGGCAAAATTTTGAGCTCAAAATGGACCATGAAAGTTTAAAACATCTCTTCATGCAAAGGGATCTCAATGCCAGGCAAAGGCGATGGAGTGAGTTTATGAGTGAGTACGATTTTGGTATTTTGTACATCAAGGGAATAGAAAATGTGGTCACGGATGCCTTGAGTAGGAGACCACGTGTCCACTCCTTGGTACCCTTAAAAGTCAATCTGAGGGAGCGTGTGTTGATGCAATGCCTTGGAGATAGTTGGTATCTAAAGGTTACTTCAACCCTCCAGAGTGGGAGGAAAATAGATCCAAAGTATGAAGGATATACCCTGGAAGAAGATGGACTATTGAAATATCAAGGAAGGATGTACATCCCCGAAGGTGGGGATATTCTAATCATCATACTAAAGGAAGCATATAGAGCACTTTATTGTGCGCATCTGGGTGTGAAGAAAATGTATGCATACATGCTTTTCTTCTAGGTAGGCATGAAGCACAATGTAGTCCATTTCATCACCAGGTGCCTAGAGTGTCAACAAGTGAAAGTCGATCACCACCACTCGGTAGGTCTCCTACAACTGCATGATGTCCCTATGTCCAAGTGGGAAGTCATTTCTATGTATTTTGTTGTGGGATTGTCGCTCACATCGCATAGACATAATTCCATTCTTGTGATAGTTGATAAGTTAACCAAGAGTGCTCATTTTATTCCAATTAGAGAAACTTACGATGTCACTGATGTGGCATGCATGTTTGTAAGTGAGGTCATTTGTTTGCATGGGATACCCAAGAAGATCATTTCATATAGGGACTCCATATTGACTTCTAGGTTTTGGACAAGTTTGTTGTGAACATTGGCGACTCTGTTGAACTTAAGCACATCTTATCATCTTGAAATAGATGGACAAACCAAGAGATTAAATCAGGTTATGGAAGACATGCTTAGTATGTATGTTATGGATAATCAAACCCATTGGGACAAGTACCTACCTTTGGTAGAGTTATCCTACAATAACAGTTTCCATAGCTCCATCAGAATGCCACCCTATGAAGTTATGTATGGAAGGCCATGCAAAACACCATTAAGTTGGGAAAGGTTAGAAGACCAAGTGACAGTTGGGCCATAATTGATTCAAGAGATGGAGATACAGGTGGTTCAGATTAGGCAGAGACTAAAGGAAGCACAGGATATATAGAAACATTATGATGATGCACATAGGACTGACCGAAGTTATAAAGTGGGAGATCAAGTCTTCATTCGTATCATGCCTAATAAGAGTACCATTCACTTCGGGAAGGGGACAAAGTTGTCACCTCAATTTATAGGACTATTCAAAATCCAAGAGAGGATTGGACCCATTTCCTATCATCTCGTACTTCCACCCCACTTACATAAAACCCATAATGTTTTTCATGTATCTGGTCTACGTCATTATGTTGCTGACGAATCTCATAAACTAAACTGGAAGGAATTGCAAATATCAGACACGGGAACCCTCAAGATAGAACCGTTACGCATATTGGACCATAGAGTCCGACAGCTTAGGAACCGTCTGGTAGACCAAGTTAAGGTCCAGTGGGACAAGTATAGTCCAAGATTTGCTACTTGGGAGGATGTCGAGAGATTACGACGTGATTATCCCTCAATTTGTTTACCACCTCGAGAATATGTTTCTCGAAGGTTGGATGTATGTAACGCCACCTTTTGAATTAGTAAGGTAGGATTACTTGAGGCCTAATAACCTTTATTTTCTATTCACTATGAAACTATTAATGATACACTTGAACTTTTAAGATGTAAGAACCTATGTGAATGTCAATTCTATAAATGTTTAACGTTATTTGAATGATGATGGATGCTATCCAATCTACTATATGAATGTCAATTCTATGAATGTTTAACATTATTTCAATGATGATGGGTATTATAAAATCTATTATGTGAATGTCAATTCTATGAGTGGTTAACATTATTTAAATGATTATGAATATTATCTGATCTATTTTTAACTTGAAAATTTTGAAATTTAAAGTTGTTGGTACGTGGATACCAAGTTGAGATTATGGTTGCATGCATTTACAAGATGATAATACATAGATATGTATGATTTTGTTTTATAGACTAATCTGCAGGTCAATGGGCTAAGAAATGGCCAAAGGAAATAATAATAAAAGTGGATGTCATGAACACCGACTGAGAAACAATATGGTATGAATCCTTGTATTTGAAATTATGTTGGTTTGAATGTGTTGCTATGATATGTGGACCAGTGCAGGTTTTTTAGGTGGTGAGACTGCCTAAAACTGAATATACAATGACAAAATTCCCAGCAACACAGTGCCATTGTATATTCCATGGTAGGGTGTGGACCCTAGTCCTATTAGGAGGGGTAGAGGCATTTCTCACTGTGTATCCTCTGAAACCTGGAGTCATGAGAGGACGGCGTTAGCTCAACCTCCCCTAGACGTGTGATGATGATTTTCAGTTGCCTACTAGGGAAGCTTGGTCAAGAGAGTGACACTTCCGCTTATAAGTTCTATTTGGAGTTAGGTCAATATAGTTGACGCTCCAAGATAGTCCAGCATAGGAAGGATAGGGATGGAAGATGGAAGTAAGTTAGGGAGGAAGGATCAGTAGAAATAGTTGAGAGTGTATGGGGATTTACCTTATAATGGAATTTACTATTTTCCCTTTTTGAAAAGAGAATATGTAAATATGTATATTTATAATTTCTTAACTGAACTACAATTATCTAAAAGAATGTCGATGTGCCAAATTATTATAATTGAGGCATTTTGAGAACATTTTTAATAGTTTACAACCTTTTATGAAATGAATGGTCTCGTTGATTGGATTGGACGCATACAAGAATTACTATAAGTGTGATAATTATTGTCATTAGTATATTCGTGAGCCTTGTATGTGCTAGCTATGCATTCACTTCTTGCACATGTACAAAAGTATCTATAAGTTTTGCTTACTGATAATGTTGTTTATTTGATGTGGATGTAAGAACCACATGTCATTTCCTTTGGATTGTAAATTAGTCTAAATTCGGGACGAAGTTTCTTGAAGGGTGGGTGTATGTAACAACCCTAATTAATTCTTTAATTATCATGAATGATAAATACTAGTTTAATGAATTATTAAAATAGATTTTATGGAGACTTTATTATAATATAATTATTATTGGTAGTTGAACCAATTTATGGGAGGGATATGGTGGTTGAGGGATTAATGAGGGGAAGGCGGTTGGACAAAGGAGGGGGAGAAGGAAGATAAGGGGGAAGAGAGGACTCGGGAAGGGGATCTCTTTTTGGTTGAGTGATGTTTTTGGTTTATGGGAAGGCGAGAAATTTGGAGAGGGAGAAGGAGAAGGGAGGAAACAGTTTGGGATGCATCAATGTTTCTTACAGTTTTCTTGAGGACTCTCACAGGGGAACGTGTTGCTAGGAATTTTGGGCTCAGGGGCCAGGAAACCATAAGGAATCCTAGAACTAGGGAGCCAGAGCGGATGTTCCTAGTTTGCTAGGAGCTTAATACTTAGTTTTGGGAAGGATGACATCATCAACAACATTATCATCTTCAAGTTCAGCATCAGAATGAGGTAAATACATTTCATTATCATTATGTTCATTATTATACTATTGTTCAATATGTTCATTATGTTGTTGTTCATCATAATACTGTTGTTCATCATTATACTGTTAAAACTATCAATTATTATGCAGGAACAGTAAATAAAGAAGTAAATAAGATAGAGTTTCTATATTTATATTTGTTTTTATGAGGCTCTATATGCACAGGCCTTACAATTTTTCTATCTATGTATGCTCTTTTTCGTGTGCTCTGTGCGATCTTGGTAAATCAAAAATAGAGGGAAAAATAGCAGTTTCTAGGTAATATAAGCGATATCTAACCCTTTTCGTCGAGAAGTGAAATTTTTTTCTTGTGTGAAAATATTTTTTTATGAGCACACTCTCTAAGGTTGTCTTCAACAAAAACAACATCATCACCACCACGAAGAAAAACAACTCAATCCTTCTTCTAAACCATATAATATTTTTTTCACTAGGTCACTTGGTTAAAAGTTACTTTACTTAATAAGAGGTCTTGATTTCAAATCTCGTGAATCACTATTAAATAACTTTATTTTATTTTAAGTTTTTTTGCATCCAACTTTCATTTACAAAGTAACTTCATTGCAAAAGTAATTTCCACTTATTTTACAAAAGTGGGTCACTTCATAAGTAAATTATTTAAAATCCATCTTATAGGAACAATTAGGAGGAGCATCACCACGTGGACCAAATTCTACTTGCCATGTGTCTCTTTGGTTATCGTTTATGCCTTTGTGGGATGAATCTGTTCTTGAGTCTCTTGGTGAGCTGAGGTGAGTCGTTTGAATCTGCCATGTTGTAAATCAAGTCGATATTTCTCATGTTGTAATTGTTTCGCAATAACAAAGACTTAGTCCAGTGTTACGCATGGTTTGTTCCATCTGCACTATTTTGTGTTTGTTTTGTTTTGTTCCACAATTGTTCTCTTGGATTCTCATGTTCATTGATGTATTCGTAAATAATACTAAGTGTTAAAATGTGTTAGAAATTGTCTAAGTAAGAAAGAGTTGCACTAGAGTAGGAGTGTGACTTTTTGGTAGTCTAGAAAGGAGTATGGGTATGCTCTGGGTGAAGATGCATAGTCTCGATGAAGTATTATTGGTGTGTCAAGTAACCAAGTAAGAACTTGTTATAGAAATATTTGCCTCACCCTATGCAATCTTGCACAGAGGGCCTTTTTCCATTTCCCTCTGCAGACCTGAAGTCCCTTTTTTCAAATCCCAAAGCTAAAAACATGATTTTTCCACATATACATGCCCTACCTATATTACAACATTCATATATGCAGGTTGCACCACTACAACCCATGTACATTGGGAAATGTGCCAAAAATTAATAAATGGTGTCAGGTTTCCATGTCACATCATGAGATCAATGATCCTTAGCCTTCCATATACTAGAAATGTTTTGACTCGGCCCTTCAGTTCCACTTGAAGGCTATAAATGGGCCAAATCCAATCTATGGAAAGGAGTAGAAAGAATTTAACTTTGAGAGAAAAGTTACTCTGGAGAAATTATTCACTTAACATTGAGTTTGCATCCCTTTGTCCCTTAAGTCTGAACACATTGTTCAGCCCCCTAACTCTTCCCTTATTGATTGAGAACTTCATTGTCTCTCTTATATGATATTGCCTTTGGTGGAGGATTGAAGTGTTGGAGGCCCAGCTAGAAGGAACTTAGTTTCTCGGTTCCGAACCATGCCGACACGAAAGTATGTAACTTGTTATCGCACAGTTTGTAGCTAGGTCAAATGGCTAAAAGATAGAGGCCAAACTGGCATAACAAGAACTTACCCCACCCAATGTCACCTCAAAGGGAGGTTCTTTCTCTTTAGGGAGGTTAGGCCCAGGGGAGACGTCCCTGGTAACCTGGCATTTTGAAGAGGCAAAGGTATAAAGATCAAAGTAAAAGTTCCTCCTCACAGGTTACCACCATAATTAGGTGTAGCCCTAAATGAGAACACCTGCCCAAAACAAGACAATAGCAAAACAATATATGCAGGCTATAATTCAATGGGTTAGTACTTCATATAACTATTTGATGTCAATCGATTAACAATTATAACAATAGATATCAATGAGATCAGTGTTTATCAATATAGCAATGGAAAAATATCAATTCATCAATAAATATTGAGATGATGTAGCCAACAATGTATTTAATCAATCCCTTACTCAATAAATGATTTAAAACACCATCTAATTTCTTATCAATAGAAAGTGTTGCATCAATATGGACTAAACAAGTGTGACGTCAGCCTTATTAGGGTTAGTAGTTAGTTAGTGTTTCAAATTTATAAAAGTTTTAAGAGTTGTTTGACCACTATCACTTCAACGTTGGGGACTTGAGATCAGTGCCTAAGGGTAAATGGAGTCAATTTAAGAGAGGGCACAAAGGTTGAAGGGAATAGGCTAAGGACTAGAGGGAAGGGTTTTGAAGTGTTGCAATGGTAGGGCCCCAGAATCAAAACCCTAGGGGAAAAAGGCTCACTCTGGTGTTGCTTAAGCAAGGCCTCGTGCTCTTTCCTCCTTCCTTAGGTTGAACTTGGAAAAACAGCTAGCATAAAAGATAAGTCAAGACAAGAGAGTGAGGTGAGGGAGAGTGTTACAATGGCAAGGCCCTATCACCAAACCCTAGAAGCAGGATGGCCCTAGGTGTAGATAACCTAGGCCTGGGACGTATCCTTATTATTAACTCTTAAAAGCATGGCTAGCACAAGGGAAGAAGTAAAAATAGTGTAGCAATGGCTAGGCTCTTCCTTCCTTCTTCAATGGCTGAAAATTTCTCTTTAAGGGGACATGAGACAACAACCTACTTGTGTGTTTGTCCCCTAGGGTTTTAAAATCAGCAAAATTTATAATAAATGCAAGAATATAAGCCTACAACAATTCAATTAAGAAGTTTTGTAGAATTTTTTTTTACATATAATGAAGAAATAGCATTGCAAACCCTAGTTGTAAACCTTCCTTCAAGAGAAATGCCAAAAATGCCAAGAAAATCCTTCCTTCAACAAGTGCGCCTCACTCAAAAGATGAAATACCCAAGTAGGGTGCAAAAAATCATATCTCACTATGAGAGTGAGTTGTAGGTTATCAAAATGAGGATAAAACTCCTCAATATATAGTGTATCATGACCTTTAATTAAATTTAGGTCATAAAAATTATTCGACAAGGATTTAAACCAAAATCATATTGTTTTTACATTAAATGTTCTTTTAAAACCCTAAATGAGCAAAAATTGAGACGTCAAGACCTTCTGAGGGAGACGTTAGGCCTTTTTGGGGCCAGTGTAGCATCCAGAAGCTAGACGTTAGCCCTCCTTGGGCTCTTCCAAACTGCCACACATGCCAACAACCCTGTCCATCTTCCATATGCTCATGATGACATCACAAGCCTCCTGGTGGCATCCTGGGTCATCTGGGGCCAACGTTCCACTGCAAGTGGGTCAATCCCCCTAGGTCTGGCTCAGCCAAAGTGCCCCTAATGGGACGTTCTTCTTCTTCTCAGGTGAAAAATCTCAATCAAGCATTGTCCTGTCTCTACCCCTAATGGGGTCTCAGCAACCATATGATGGGCTCTTCAGCCCCATGGAGGTCCGAACTAATCATCTCCCCATGTGTATCGGTCCATGTGGTACCTGTCCATCGGGCATGGTCCTGCACATCAAAAACTATGCCCTCCATGGGCTCATTAGTCACAGGGATCATAGTAATGTCAATCACATTTCATCATCAATTTTATCAAACATATTCATAAAATCCCTGATATATCATTCAATAGCTCAAAGACTCTACAAAGACCTACAATACAAGGTTGAGAAAAAGGACAAGATACCCTATTAGGCTAGTATCCATAAGGAAAGGAAAGTTTCCAAGGGGTTTAATCCAAGCCATTTAAATGAGGTGAAGTGGTTCAAGGGATGTCCAGACATACGGTAGAGTGAGAGCCAGGGATGCATGATATTACCTGTGGGTGCCTTTGTAGAAAACGAGTTGTACCCGTCATGGATGCAAATTTTTCCAAGCCCCTTTTGCCTTTATTATTTTCTTTATTTGTTTTTTCTTCTTCTTTTTCTTTTTATTCAAGGGCTAACCAGAGGACACTGCCTTGGCATGGTGACCAGAGCTAACAGTGTTACCCACAAGTACTTTCATAGCGGTGATAAGGTTGGATCATGATGAGACCCCCTTTCCCTTGTCCATTCAACCAAAGGTCACTGCCCTGGCGTGGTAACTAGATGGTGGAAATGTCATGCTGTTAGGTACCCATGAACATAATAGGTTGGCTCATGATGAGACCCCCTATCCTCTTGATTAGGTCTTGTTTGTTATTTTTCCGGGTCCCTCTTGTTTCTTGCTGAGAGGCTTTTTATTGCCTTCTCGGGGATCACTGGGCGAAGCATCTCGAGGTCTTATTCTTGGGATTTTATCTTTTACCAGTTGCTTTTACCTTCTGTGCCTTTATCCCCTTCTTCCCATGAGATAAGGTGCAACCCCACAAACAGATCATCCTAATGCTCGGACAAGGGGAATGGGATAGATGAGAGAGAGACAAGATGGAAAAGTGATGGTATGATGGGAATGGACGATGGCTCTTCAGAAACCATCCAGTGGAAAACAAAAACCTATGGGTACAGGCTTGCTAGGGCACCCAGTCAATATCCCCGAGCATGGTCAAGTGGGTCAATGTAAGATCCAAGAAGTCGTCAGAAATAAAAGGAATTGGATGCATACATTTAAAGGTTATAATGATCAAAAGTGACACATACCATGATACCTGGACCAATTACCTCATGGAGCAAGAGGCTTCTCCGATACAATACCAAGTCGATGGTGATGGATGTTGTTGCTACTGACAAGATGAATCTGATGAAAGAAGAAAAGGATGGGCCCTCCATGGCCATGCTCAAGTCAATCCTACTCTTGGTACTCCATGTCTAGGACCTGTGGGCCTCGAGACATGATCTCCTAGTTATCCCTAGAAATCGGGGATAACATCTGGCTCCAACTCGAGGACATGTGCTCACCGTAGAGCGCATGAGAAACTCAACATCTCTGGCATAACCTGCAGACCTGCTCAAACTTGATAGAGGCATCAGTAACAAAAATGGGGTGGTAATTCCACCCCAACACATATAGATATATACATAAAGAAATCATAAATGCGAATACAAAGTGAAATACTTACATGTACTTACCTGTTAGCTAGATGTTGGTGTAGTCAAACAACCAGTGAATCCAATCCAGCAATGCCCCATGATACCTACCTTTGTGCTTCATCATAAACCAAAATAGTGATAAATTAAGCACAAAAATGTCATGAGTTATAATGTATATCATATCATCGGAAATCTCAAAGTCTAACTCATGAAGGCGGGTGGGAGGGACAAAATCCTACCAAGTCCATTTCTGAAGAAAGTACTCAATCCACTTCAAGAAAGGGTCATGAGAAAAGCAAGGTTCAGAAAACTAAGTCAAAGGGTTTGCAAACTGGCTACCTAGGTCATCCTCATGCTCTGAAGTCAATGAAGGGATTGACAAAGACCTAGCAGATGACTGGCAAACTACCAAGGGAAAGTTGAAAAACTGGGATAACTGACTCAAACTTGTAGCATCCAACCGACCCTTGGAGTCTAGGGTTTTCCTAAGAGGAAGTTCAACATAAAAGATATACTTCCAAACTACACCTTTAATGGACAAGCACGGTAAAGTAATAACAGGTGGTTGGAGTGAAAAGTCATGAAAAACCTTCTTTAGGCAAACAATGTTCTCTGAGCAGAGTAGTGGTTGATAATCATCTTCATAAAATAAATCCAAATGCTTAGAGGAAAAATCATCAAAGTCCTCAAGGTATGACCTAAAATCATGAAGAAAACAAGGTGCTTGGTCAACCTTGGGTGTTTGTGGAGAGCCAGTAAAAATCTCATCTCCATGTTGCCACTGGTCAAGATCAATCTGCTGTGATAATTGCAAAGGAAACACTTGGAAATGACTTTCAATGTCGTAGACGAGACCCATATCATAACCAACTATATCCCACCTACGTCTCCCAACATGTATGAATCAACAAATTCATTATCTTCATCATAACATGAAGGGATTAAAACATCTGACACTTCATTCTCCTTCTCCTCATTTCCTTCATCATAAAGTAAAGCATTATCAAAAACTAGGGGAGGAGGGTAACTTATTGTTTCTTCTTGCACAGGAACTTCAAGGACTTTGGTGTTTTCAGCATGCATTATGGTCTCATTCTCAGGAATTACCCTTTCTTCTTTAGTTGTGCAGCACAGAAGGTCTAATTCTTTTGGGAATTCCATTCCTCCTTCATCTGAATCATACAACAAGGTGTCATTGGAATCTTGAAATGGAAAGCAACTAACCTCATCTTCCTTTTGTTGTGCAGGAGGAATAGGCTCATAGATTGGTTTGTCATAGGGAAGAGCACATGTTGATACTTCATCATTTTGTTTAGGTCATGTTTCCTTGGCCATGTCTTCAGCAATCCCATGTTGAATGATGGTTTGTTCCCCTTCTTCTTGGATATCGTCAATAAAGTTCTCATGGGCAAACAAACTTCCCATATTAAAATCACCTGAAGTAAAGAGATCTTTTATCCCGGATAAGGAGATGTTTTGTTCAATTCTTTTATCCATGCCGTAAGCTTCATCGAGCGTGCTTGGGCTCTTTTTACTGAGGGGAAAACCTAGGTGTGCCAGGAGCGCACAGGTATATAGATGGACAATGTACTTGTTTTCAGGACGATGGCCCTCAAGAATCTGATATAGAGTGCGCTCAAACCTACTCTGGAAGTTCCAGAGGGTTTCATTCTCAGTTTTTCTTATATGCTCAACATTTTTTAGTAGTACTAAGATGTCTTCTAACTAAATACCCCATTCTTCGAGAAAGATTTCTTCCAACTGGTTCATAGAGGTGATGCTAGCATTAGGAAGGTTATCATACCACTTTTTAGCATTTCCATGAAGAGTGGTGGAAAAATGTTTCATCACTACATCTTCGGCATCATCATCGACGGGGTGGAGTCTAAAGTAAGAATCAAATTCATCCATATGAAATTCAGCGCTTTCTCCATCGCCACCAGTGAATCTAGGGAGCCATCTCTCAGATATCGGGGGCATTTGTCTTAGGTATCCTAGGATTTTTCTCATGTCTAAAGGCTTGTAGTTCCCGAGATCCCATTGTGAAGTCATTGTTGGCTTTGTCATCAGTGGAGTCGCCAGATAATTTTCTTGAAACTATCAAAGAAAAGGGAAAACACCCTAATGGAGTCACCAAGTAAGCTTGTAAAAGAAGGTCTCTGAGGCAAGGCTTACCGAAAATATTTCTCGTTTGAGGAGAATTGACTCAGTTTTCCCCGGCAACGACGCCAAAATTTTATCACACAGTTTGTAGCTAGGTCAAATGGCTAGAAGATAGAGGCCAAACTGGCGTAACAGGAACCTACCCCACCCAATGTCACCTCAATGGGAGGTTCTTTCTCTTGAAGGAAGGTTTACAACTAGGGTTTGCATTGCTATTTCTTCATGATATGTAAGTGTATTTTATGAAAAACTTATTAATTGAATGGTTGTAGGCTTTTATTCTTGCATTTATTATAAATTTGTTGATTTAAAACCCTAGGTGACAAGCACACAAGTAGGTCCTTGTTTCATGTCCCCTAAAAGAGAAATATTCAGCCATTGAAGAAGGAAGGAAGAGCCTAGACATTACTACACTCTTTTTACTTCTTCCTCTGTGTTAGCCATGCCTTTTAAGAGCCAAGAAGGAGGAGACATCCTAGGCCTAGGATATCTACACCTAGGGCCATCCTGCTTCTAGGGTTTGGTGATAGGGCCTTGCCATTTCAACACTCTCCCTCACCTCGCTCTCTTGTCTTGAATTATCTTTTATGCTAGCCATTTTGCCAAGTTTGACCTAAGGAAGGAGGAAAGAGAACGAGGCCTTGCTTAAGCAACATCGAAGTGATCCTCTTTCCCCTAGGGTTTTGATTCTAGGGCCCTGCCATTGCATCACCTTAGAACCCTTCCCTCTCGTCCTTAGCCTTTTATCCCTTCAACTTTGTGCCCTCTCTTAAATTGACTCCATCTACCCCTACGCATTGATCTTAGATCCACAACATTGAAGTGATAGTTCTCAAACAACTTCTTAACACTTTTAAATTTGAAACCCTAACTAACTAGCTAACCCTAATTAGGCTGACATCATACTTGGATATTCCATCTTGACGCAACATATGTCTTTGATAAGCAATAAGATGATGGTTAAGAGCATTTATTGAGTAAAGGATTGATTAAATACATTGTTGGCTACATCATCTCAATATTTATTGATGAATTGATATTTCTCCACTGCTATATTGATAAATGTTGATCTCATTGATATCTATTGTTTGAATTACTTATATATTGATATCAGATAGTTGTATGAACTACTAACCCATTGAATTATAGCCTGCATACATTGTTTTTCTATTGTCTTGTTTCGGGCAGGTGTTCTCATTTGGGGCTACACTTCATTATTGGTTGATTAGCCAGACTATCTAACCTTGGTGGTAACCTGTGAGGAGGAACTTTTACTTTGACCTTTATAATTTGGCCTCTTCAAAACCCCAGGTTACCAGGGACGTCTCCCCTAGGCTAACCTCCCTGAATATAAAGAACCTCCCCATTGTGGTGACATTGGGTGGGGTAGGTTCATATTACGCCAGTTTGGCCTCTACCTTCTAGCCATTTGACCTAGCTACAAACTGTGTGATAACATAACTCATTCACTTATGTTGATTATATCTTAATAGAAATACTCTTTTCTCGTCCAATTAATATCTTACAAATATTTGAATTATTATTCCATGGGAGTATTTGTTATGAATTTTGATGGATTATGCTATCAAATGTGCTAACATTATATATTATCACCATATGCTTGTTTTTCTTGATTTTTGAGGACTAGTTGCAGGTATATTGCTCTGGGTCAAGTGCTCAACGATGGACTTCATCGAACGTATGGATGAGGTATCCCTCTTATATTGTCTTGTTAGCATATTTGTTTATATAGCATACTTGATATTAGAGTTGATTTCTACAATCATTTTCATTTGTTGTGGTTTACCCCTAGCCATAGAGAGATTTTCCTCGTAACAGAATTGACGACCATATTGGGGATAGAATCTTCTTGTTTGGGGTTTGGAGTGTTTTTCTCCTTAGATTGGTCTTGTTCATATTGAATTTCTTATCGTATGATTGCTTGAAATCCTCTGTTCACTCTGAGTCTGTGTTTTCCATCCTTCCCCTTAGCCTAGCTGTGTTTTGACACATATACGTGGGTTTTTGCTTGACAGTCGTGTACATACGTGTGTTGTACTTATGCAAGTTCCATACATATGCACGTTTCCCTTGAACAGTCATGTACATCAACCTTTGTTACTTGATTGTTGGGTTTGGTGGTTGTTGGGTAGATTTTAAATATTGTTGAGTCCTCTTGGGTCTCTGTGGTGACTGTTAAATGTTCGTGGACTGACAGGAAACCTGTCTTTGGTTGAATTTTTGGGTTGTGTCTTTCTCATCATATTTTCATTTTGATTTTCCTTGTACCTTGGGCTGGTTGTTTTTCTCCTCGATATCCTACTTGGGTTGTCTCTGTCTATACACAGTAGAGTCTTTATATCAAGTTGATGTTAATTCCTTTCATTTTCATTCTCTTATATTGAAAATACAAAAATATTAGGCATTTTACATTTATTGGCATTTTGATCTCTTGAGTCTTTGTCATTTATCTTAGTGCATGTAAAGAAAGATTTCATTTTATTTAGAATTGCAAAATTGAATTGAAAATTGCATTTTTGAAAAGCATATCATTTATTAGAAATTGAAGTTAGGACTTTGCATTGTATTCATATTCATTTATTTTACTTGCTGAGTCACAACATCACTAGTTTCATGACCGCACCTTTTGAGTAAGCAAGGCCATTAAAATTAATGCTATAATTTAAAATTTATTAGTAACGATTTTATTTTCTAGGGTGCACAAAATAGCTTAGGATTTAGAGCCTTGGAATAGGATTTTGTGAGTAAACTTATCCAAGGATATTAAATAAACATATGTGTCTGACTAAGTGATTGGAGAAATCCATTGTATAATCGGTAATATCAAGAGGCTCCGCTTACACCAGAGTTAAGCACGAGACCGTGTGAGGTTGGTTGAAAGGATATCCCCTCGATACCTTCTTAGCGTTAGATATATTTATGGGGATCTATTCATATATGGGGATATTTCTAGTGCCCTTACCTCCGTGAGAGGCGGTGCTTTCAATGTTTCAGGCTTTGCTACCCTGCCCATATGGTGGACCTGACTTACGATTGTTGGCATGTGCATCGATTTTATCGTCATTACTTAGTTGCTTGAATTAGGTACCACATAGGTTAATTGTTGAGGTTATTATGTAGGTACCATGGGTTAGATAAGGGTTGGACAACCCACAACCTTTATGGAGAATTACCTCTCTAGGGGGATCTGACTGACTAGTTGTTAAACCCACGAGGGCCCTTATAACCGATTATGTTTCCTCCAATATTTAATAGCGGCGTCTCAGGCTCCTCTTGGGTGAGGCACACCTACTTTAGAGAGGGCGGTCCCTTTCAGCCACTTTATCCTGTTTTTGTGCATAGTTGGCCTTTTGATTATTTTTGGTGTGCTCTTTTATTATTAGTAGACCTTTGAGATTTTATATCGTGCTTTGAGTTGTCATTATCATGGATAGTGAAGTTCTTGTGACTCCCTCCTTTACCGCTACCCCGCCCCCCATGATGTTCATTCATTACATGGGAACAAATCTGTCCACTTTTCATAATGGTATGAAGAATTATGAAACTTAGTCCATGCCTTGGGTCTCTAATCATTCTTCTCATGGTATGCCAAACATGTCTTCACACTTTCCATCCTTTGTCTTGTCTCCTTATGAGAATCCACGTTTTTTATTTGGGGGCATGCTACCTCCTTATTCTCCCTTTTTGTTTGGTGGGAGTCATGTCCTTCAAACCACTCTTACGGTAGGAGGTTGGAATCTTCCTTCCTACGAATCCACTTTTCTAGGAACAGATGCTCAAATGGACGGTCATTCTAATTATTACACTTTGTCCACCTATCCTTCTTCTTCTATGATGGTTCCTATGAATGATTTTCCCATGGTGGACCTCCTTATGTCCTCTGGTGTTCCATCCGAAGGGAGTCATTCTTATAGTATGGGAAACCCCATTTGAAACATCCCTTCGTTTGGGAGCAACATATATCCTCACATGAGTAACCCTTGTCATGTCACTTTCTCTTTGCAAGAGGCTTCCTCGGTTTCAATTCCCTTACCCGCATTTATGAACCAGCATGGAGGAGGATAATATCATGCTAGACAGGGCCATGGTGTATACCAGAACCCTTCTTGGCCTGCAATTTCTCAAAACCAATATTTCCAGGGACCTTGGTCTCAAATTCCACAACTCAACACCGTCAGTAGTCCAGTCACTGTCAATCATATTGGAGCTCCATCACCAACCACTTCTAGTCATGTTGAATATTGGTTGAGGACCTAGGCAAGTCATGTTGAAGACCCACAACCAGTCGTTATTATTCATGTTGGGGGCATCACTCTAGTCGCCATGAGTCATATCGATATCACATCTCCAACCTCTGTACATCATGTGGGAGATGAACCTCCAGCCTCTGCCAATCATGCTAAGAGCATGTCACTAGCCATTGTAAATGAAATTGGGGTAATTCATATGATTGAGAATCCTAGATGTGTCAAATGTAAGCCCAAATTCCTTTGCAAGACTTGCGAAGGAGATCACCTTACTCGTTTGTGTCATGCTACTGTCAAGATACCGGAAGCATGGTTCTCACCTGGGGGCCCTTCGAGTTCTGAGTCATATTTGGTTTCCCAACACTGTGTGTATCCTTTGATTGACACAATAGTCATGCCAATGCAATCATCACTTGAACCCACTCCTATGTTTGAGGTTGGTGTGTCTCTTGACCCCATTGTCCCGCATCCTATTCAACCAGTGGTCATGTCAATGCAATATTTGACCAACACCCCTCCTATTTTTTGGGGTGATGCATCTCTTGACCTTGTTCTCTCACATCCTATTCAACCAATGGTTGAAGAAGTCGTCATGCCGATGCAATTTTCGGTCGATCTCGCTCTTCTAGTTCTTCTTCTATACCTTCTATACCATGTCATTAGCATTTCTAGTATTGCACCTTCCGAACAAGAGAGAGTTTTACTCTCCCTGAGTACTCTCCCTCCAAGTCCTGGAGAGATTCCATTTGATTGGGATGGTCTTGCGGGGTATCTAATCCCTCCTCATATGTCCTTTCAAGTAAGATACATTATCTGGTATATCATGGAGAAGGTAACCTTCACTAGAACTTTATCCTCCTCGACTTTGAGAGCTTTGGGTTTTCCCAAGCTTGTGTCGGCTATTTGTAAGATGCTGACATTTCACAGAAGTCCAACATGAGAGACTTGGCCTCCCCCATCACATGCCACCTAGAAACCTCTCAATGAGTCTAATGTAAGCTCGTTTCCGACTCGTCTAAAAAGAGAAAATATTGTCGAGTGAATTTATCCCTTTCACACTTGTTAAATTGGACTTGAAAGGTTGTGATTCTTGGTTAATCTCTTTTCTGACTCGTTTTCAAAAAGCGAAAATATTTTTGAGTGAACTTGTCTCTTTCACACTCATAAATTGGATTTGAAAGGATGTCTATTTGGTACAATTTTATCCCTTTTTCAAACCAAGTAGACTAAGATTATGAAAAAATATATTTTTTGGGTGTTAAGTTGTGATTGCATCTCATGCCCTTACTTGCAGTATTAAGCCTATTGTCAGTTCTCTCTTTCTGTTATAAAACATTTTCCTCATAAGTTTTTCATCCTCAACCAAATAGAGCCTTGTTTATATTTCACAACTTGACACCCTATACCCAGGAGGGAACATTCCCCCAATTGTCCATCTCCTACATGAACCTCCTTTCATTGAGCATAGCTATGTTCCATTGCTGGAACTATTTTTTCTTACTTGCGACACTCGTTCCCTCCTCTGTATCATATCATTCATTTGACTATGAAAAATAAAAAAATATGGGTGGGAAAGGAGTATTATCTTATATTGGCAGCAGTCGTGTCTCCTTTGAACAGAGCACAAAATTTTTGAGTTCACTTGTTATCATAATTATGGGTTTAGCATGACCTTAGGAAGATGAGCTCGTTACAGAGAGTTTACTCCCCCGGTTGGTTACTCTTCAAGTCCCTATGGAGAATTTAATTGATGCCTCCTGTTTCTCATGGTTTCATCATTGATTCTATGCTCCCAGAGTCTTCCATATGTCTCATTCTCTTATTCAAAGGATGTTTATCAACCTGTGTCAGCCATTCCTCAGAACTCTTGATTTTGCATGTCGGCCATACCCTCAGTTTGTCTTAGAATCACATGAAGTTGTAGTCCTATTGTGCACCCTGGTCCTACTTTCCTCATTGGTAGGTAACCTTGAACCGAGCAGTTGAAATTTCATCATTGGTCATTGATTGGGTGGTTTCCCTTGTGTTTGAAGGCAAGACATGTATTCATACATTGGGATTTGTGTAGTGTATTGGATGCCATTAGCCTTATTGGTGGTTTCTTCACCTTTTTCAGTAGTTTTCCTCATTGGATGCTATTTAGAGGGTCTTTTTCGTGTACTTCTTGCACCTGGTACACACGAAAGACACACAGGGTCATTGGTTCGTGAACATGTTCTTCGTCTGATTTCCTCAAAATCATCAAGGTCCTACTTTGTACCTCGTGTTGAATGATGAGAGATTCATTAATTCTCTCCTTTCAGTGGGTCTCCTTCCATCAACTTCATCTCATCTATTCTGGAGATGAGACCTAGAGTCCTATGAGTACCTAGATGCTTGCAATCATTAGTGGCAGGTTCTCTCACCATCGACAGTTGGGAATACATCAATGTCTCCTGTTTGATGGATTCTTCAAGTGTTCGACCCCAACTCCTTTATTCACACTTGTAAGAATGTAATTGGTGCCTTGATACCTACTTTCATCATCGGTAGGTTGTCTCACATTTGTTAATGATATACCTCAATGATCGGTAATCAAATGAAGTCTCATTGTGTTCAACCTCGACTCCTTTATTCACATGATTTAGACTTGCACCTTTGG
Source organism: Picea sitchensis (assembly GCA_010110895.2). Lineage (NCBI taxonomy): Eukaryota > Viridiplantae > Streptophyta > Pinopsida > Pinales > Pinaceae > Picea > Picea sitchensis. The sequence continues at coordinate 213,663 of SNQJ01S0002588.1, forward strand.
CAGATTGTGTAGAAGACTTGAAGACATCATTTTCTAGTCGTATATTTCTTGATTTTTTGCTACCTTTTCATTGCACCAGTACTTGTGTGACTTAAGTGATCATGGGATATCAGATTGTATTCCATTGTATACATATATCTTCAGATTGATTTTGAGACTAGTTTTACTAGGCCTTGTTCGTGAATATGACAACCTTTGGCATGTAACCACATTTGTATTTTCCTATTCATGGCCATGGACAGTTGTTTGGTATATTCTCACATGGATCTGCAGTGTAATTCAAATTGGCATCCATGTATGCAAAGTCAGTACAGATTGTAATGAGCAACTAGTTCTTCCAGTTGGGTCCCCATTACTCCACTTATGGGTCTTATAATGTATTTTGTCCATCGCATATACTCCTCTAACCTCACACATTAGGGGGCATCTATTATAGAAAGATTTTCCTCACCCTATACAATCTTGCACAAAGGGCCTTTTTCCATTTCCCTATGCAGACTTGAAGTCCCTTTATGCAAATATCGGAGCTAAAAACATGATTTTTCCACATATACACTCCCTTCCTATATTACAACATGCATATACGCAGGTTGCACCACTACAACCCATGTACATCGGTAAATGTGCCCAAAATTAAGAAATGGTGTCGGGTTTCCATGTCATGTCACAAGATAAATGATCCTTGCCCTTCCATATACTGGAAACGTTCCGACTCAGCCCTTTAGTTCCACTTGAAAGCTATAAATAGGCCAAATCCAAGCTATGGAAAAGAGGATAAAGAATTCAACTTTGAGAGAAAAGTTACTCTGGAGAAATTATTCACTTTACATTAAGTCTGCATCCCTTTTTCCTTTAAGTCTGAACACATTGTTCAACCCCCAAGCTCTTCCCTTATTGATTGAGAACTTCATTGTCTCTCTTATATTAGTTTGCCTTTGGTGGAGGATCGAAGTGGTGGAGGCCCAGTTGGAAGGAACTTAGTTTCTTGATTCTGAACCGTGTTGACACGGAAGTTTGTAACTCATTCACTTATGTTTATTATATCTTAATAGAAATACTCTTTTCTCGTCCAATTAATATCTCGCAAATATTTGAATTATTATTCCATGGGTGTATTTGTTATGAATTTTGATGGATTATGCTATCAAATTTTATAACATTTATATTATCACCATATGCTTGTGTTGCTTGGTTGTTGAGAACTAGTTGCAGGTATATTTCTTTGGTTCAAGTGCTCAACGGTGGAATTCATCGAACATCTGGATGAGGTAGGCCTCTTATCTTTTCTTGTTAGAATATTTGTTTCTATACCATACTTGATATTAGAGTTGATTCATGTAGCATTTCCGTCTGTTGTGGTTTACCCCTGGCCATAGGGATATTTTTCTCGTAACAAAACCATTACAATGTTGCATGCCCTCACGAGGTGAATGATCACAAGATTTGATCAGGAATCCTATGGGGTCATGACAACATCTAAAGAGATTTAAATTTTCTATTCTCTCTTCTTTGAATCTTTCTTATCAATTCTCAAACCCTAAACCTAACATTGCTTATTTACAATATTCTAGAAAAATGGAAATTTGTCCCTCAAGTTTTCCAGAAGGTCTTATGTCATAAATAATCGTGCAAATAATTTGACTTGTCATAAATTCAAAGATGGGAATTTTTATGATACTAGACCTTTCCTGCTAATTTTAAACTTCTTATTAAAACGTTTTTCCACTCAGTCCTAATTACTTATCGTTGATGTTTGACAATAAAATTTACACTACAAAACTGGTATCACTATCCATTTCCTACAACTTGGGTCAAGGAAAAAGATAGTTTATCCTTGGTATTTGTTGGGCATGGCATTGGTTCGAGCCAGATGTCACATGTTGGGATCTTCCTCATCATGGCCTTATTCTTTGTATTTGGACCCACTCTTCTCTTTGCTACTTCACAATGTTGCACAAAGTATTGTTCACTCAACTCCTATGGGTGATTCAACATTCTCGAAGGTACGCAGGGTTAGAATTAATTCTTACATTAGAATCAGTTTTGGTTTGTTGGATATTGTTGATATATTCTCTCAACATTTATCTCTAAGTTTGGAATTTGTTGGATCTCAACTAAATTCATTGTATGGCTAAGATATCCTATCTATATTAATCAAAATCTTAATGTATTTATATTGATTGAATAATAGAATACAAACAATTTTGTCTTTGCAATTCACTTTCTTCTTTGGTACTAGACTGGGTTTCTCTAAGGGTAACTCCCTCATGGGAGGGCCCAGAATATGTGAGAATTAATTTACTTGAGGATAGAATAGCATATATTATTGTTTGTTTTGAGTGATCACCATAGTGTGTGTTTTGTGTAAATTTTTCTGTGTGACAAAAAAAATTAATTATGATTGTTGTAGCTGCCATTGCTTACCTGCATGCCTTGTTGAGGAGATTTAGAGATTGAATTCGTTGTGAATTGGGACTATGCAGTATACAAATGAATATTCCTACACTGCATGCATCCAGTGTGGAAGAGTATAGAGCCACTTATTGTTTCAAGAGGACGTGAAGAAATGTCGTCGGTGTTAGCCGCATATCTCAAGAGTCAACAGTGATCAACATTCCCAAATTGTTTGTTGAGAGTGGGGGTGGGCATGGATGTCATAAATAATATGGGCTAGATCAGTATTTCTATGGGCTTCATTGATGTGCCCATGTTTGTTTCTCTCATATTCTTTAAAAGGATTGGAGTAGGGTCCATTTTCGAGCATTTCGTAAGGAAGGAGGGCATTCTAATACCTGTAAGAATGGCATCCTCGCAACTATTTATTTTTGTAAGATACATATTTTGGGCCATAGGTATGTCAAGATCAATTGTACCTTGGGTAAATTGTAGTGGGGGTCCATCATTGTGTTCATCTCTCTACTTCGATTCCCAGTGCATCATATTTTTTTTGGATTGAAGTATTACAACATGATTTGTATCTTTTCCCATTGGATATTTCCTCTTCTATGGCCTATTGGTCATAATTTTTTACAATATTGAGGTCATCAAGAGCCATAAAATCAATGGAATATCGTACCCCGGTCTTTTCAGTGGCATTTTTTCTGATAGAGATGGAGAACAACAACAACTGTGTTAGTGCCCATTGCTATAGATTGGTCTTCTTAGTGATGGCAAGAGTTTGTCTTCTGGGTTTCGGCTTGTATGTTTTTTTTTAGATTCCAGACAAGAAATTTGTATTCAAATATACACAGCTCATGGCCTCTACTTCCTCAAGAAATAGGATGAATTTTACTTTAGCGGTAGCCAGTAATTAGTAGAATTTTATTACATGTATGTTATATTTTGTTTGTAAAATTATATGATGAAGAACCTATTATAGAACAGAGTAACATAACTTAAGATGGCGGTTGATGTATGCAATGCCACAAGAACATGTTACTAGTTTGGTTTTGTCTATAGTCTATTATAGCATGTTGTTCTTGGAGGATGCAGTGACCCCAGAACAATGACTAATGGTTATGTGTATAGTTTGTGATCATTGTGTGTTTGTAAAATATGTCACTTTGTAAGACTGAATGTTTGATCCATTCAATATCTAGATTGCTTCTCTATATAACTATTAGTGTTATGTACTTCGACAAATGAAAGTATGTCAATAGAATGATTTAGTATCGAGACTTCTTATCTGAAAAATACAATGTGTTAGTCATTACAAATGCATCATTGATGGTCATAAGTGATTAAGTCTTCAATGAATGAAGTGGTAGCTAAAATGAATGGGTGAGAAAGACCATAGTCTACAAAAGTTTAGAAGTGAATCAATATGTTTATAAAGACTAGATCAGACAAAGATCAAATTTTGTTTGAAATATATGTTTATTTGATTGTAGTATTGTTCTTGGAGGGTGTTAGAATTAATGCTTACATTAGAATTTGTTTGGGTTTTTTGGAGATTGTTGATAAATTCTCAACATCTATCTCTAAGTTTGGAATTAGTTGGATCTCAACTAAATGGATTGTATGGCTAAGATAGCCTATGTATCTTAATAATTTATATCGATTAAATAATAAAATATGAACAATTTTGTGTGTGAAATTCCAATTACATAAAATGGGAAGCTTAATCTTATATTTTTGTACTCACTTTTACAATGTATTCCTCATGTTTGGTAAATTTGTGTATTTGGTACACAAGGTTGAGTTTCCATTGATCTGCTTCTCTCTATCTTTCATGTTAATATATGGGCTGACTTCCATGGCTCTTACATGGATAACTTGAATTATGTTAATATTAATCAAGATTATAATACCTAAAGTCATAGGGTTTATTGTAACGTCGGATTTTATAATATTAATCAAGATTATAATACCTAAAATCATAGGGTTTACTGTAATGTCGGATTTTATAGTTTGCAAGAATTCCAAAGTTTTAATATGTAGATTTTCCCATCATATATTATTTTTATAAGGTGGTTTATATAAATGAAGAAAAAAAACATAGATTTAACTATATTCATTTTATGTTATAAAAATATGGAATATATTTGGAATATATTGTAAATATGTTGAAGGAGGAATTTAAAACCATTTATAATTTTTTTTAATTTTAATAATATATTAAAAATTATCATAATCACATTATAAATATGTGACCTACGTGAAGTGTAGTTATTCGTTGTTGTTGGTACACCTAGATCGCTGCATTTTTTTATGAGCATTTACTTGGTACGCCTAGACGTTTTTTCTGAAGATCGTTGTAGAGATGTTGTTGCTTAAGGTCGTTGCAGAGGTACACCCAAATGTTTTTTCTTAAGATTGTTGCAGAGACATTGTTTCTTAATATCGTTGCAGAGGTACGCCCAAATCGATACACTTAACAGGTCGCTACTTAATTGTTGTCAAAAGGAGTTTCAGGGATGGTGAATCCACTTGTAGAAACCTATCTCAGTGAATCCAATAAGTTAGATGGATCGAAATTCATCAATTGGAAATTCAATATGAATACCTTGATGGAAGGTTATGGTGTGTGGACGATCACAAAAGGAGATGAAATGTGACCCGATGTGGCTGCAGGTGCGACAACAAGAGAAATCTAATATTGGGATAAGAGGGAGAACAAATCCAAGTTATTATTAAGAATGTTTGTGAAAGATAGTATAATTAATCACATTATAGATGCCAAGACTTCTAATGAAACCTAGAAAGCAATTAAATATATGTATGAGACTAATAATACAAATCACATTTTTTTCCTGAAGAGTAAATTGCTAAGTATTAAAATGGATGTAAATGAATATGTTTCTAGGTTGAATTAAATACTTGAAAGACAAGTTGGGAGATATAGGAGAATCAGTATCCATCACTGATCTTGTCACAATTACCTTAAATGGAATTCTAGAGGACTATCAAATGTTTATAACAGGCCTTGCAACGAGAGAGAAAGCTCCTACCTTTGAAGAATTGACAGGTATATTGCTCCAAGAAGAAGAGAGATGCATGAATTTGAAGCCTCATAATTCAGACTTAGTGTTATGGACAAAGAAGAGATCCCCTAGAGGGAAACCAGGAGAAGGAGGTAGAGTTTTTTCTCCAGGTAGAGGAGGAAGTCCATTTAAGATAAAGTCATCTCCAAAGACGAATCAAGGTATGCCATCTAACAGAAATGAGACTAAGTGTTTTTTATTATAGTAAGATTGGGCATCTTATTAGAGAATTTAAGAAGAAGAAAAGTGATGAAGCTAGGTATAAACCCAGAAAACATCTAGGTCGCTTTACAGGAGAAACCTCCAATCCTAATATTGGATTGTTTATTGATATTGATGATATTGATGAAACCCCAAATTTTGATTCAAAGGATCTTAGAATATTTGTGCCTAATGTTGCATTCTCTGCTAAAAATGATGATGTCGATGCATGGTTTGTGGATTCTAAAGCTTCAATTCGCATGACATGTAATAACAAGTGGTATGTAAATTTCAAAGAAACACATAATGGTGCCCATATTTATCTTGGAGATGATCATTCTTATCAAATCAAGGGATATGGAGATATTCCAGTAACATTTTGGAATGGTATTGTCAGACACATTCACAATGTTGTGTATGTATCTGGGATAAAGAAAATTTGATCTATGTGTCCATAATTACATATCAGAATATGAAGGTTGAATTCTTCAAGACTTATTGCATAGTAAAGTACGTTTTGGATCATTACATAACTGTTTCTACAGGGGTCAGAGCTCAAGGACTGTTAAAACGTGATGTTACCAATCAGAATCATCAAACAATGACTTCTACAACTATGCCTATAGAAACTCATTGGCACCAAAGGTATGGTCAGATTCATTATCATGATTTGTTGTTATTACAAAAACAAAGAATGTTTGAAGGAATCCCTATGTTGAAGTTGAATGAGTATGACTCTTGTGAAGGTTGTGCATTAGGAAAGATGCATAGATATGAATTCACCTCTAATTCTGATAGGAGAAAGAAATATGTATTAGAATTTGTGTATACTAATGTTTGTGGACCAATGCAGACAAGGTCCTTAGGTGGTGCTTATTATTTTTTTCTATTTATTGATGATTTCACAAGATACACAGGGGTTTATTTCCTTAGGAGAAAGAGTGATGTTTTTTAATACTTTAAGGAATTTAGAAACATGGTGGAGAAGAAAACATTAAAAACCATAAAAATCCTTTGTTCAGATCAAGGGGGAGACTATAGATGGGGAACTTCATCAAGTATTGAAAATATCATGGAATAGTAAAACAATTTGCAGTACCCCACACTCCACAGTAGAATGGAGTTGCAGAAAGGAAAAACAGAACTTTGGTGGAGTGTGCATGAAGTATGATGAAAGGTAAGAATGTATCAAATGCTTTTTGGGTTGAGAACATTAGAACTGTTGTTTATTTAAAGAATAGAAGTCCAACAAGGTGTCTTGATAATAAAACTCCATTCGAAGCCTTGTATGGTTCTAAACTAGAAGTTAATAATTTGAAGATATGTGGGTGTAAGAATTTTGCGCATATTCCAAAGAAGAACAGGAAGAAGTTTGATATTAAATCTATCAAATGTATTTTTATAGGGTACTATTCAGAATTTAAAGCATATAAATTGTTTGATCCATCTACTCACAAAGTGCTTTCGAGTAGAGATGTAATTTTCCATGAACAGATAGAAGGAAATAATGAAGACAACAGCCATGAAGGATGGTATGTACTTAATGAATATGAAGAGGCCAAAGAAGAGAAGTATCAAAAACAACAACAATAGGAGCAGTAGTAGGAAGATGCATCCAGTGGCATGGATACATCCAACAGTGAAGAAGGATCTTCAAAAAATGGAGAAGAAGTCATCGGGCAATTAAGAAGATCCTCATGACAAATTCGTCTACCTGAAAGGTATAAATATTATGCCCTTATGAGTAGTATTTCAAATGTCATAGAACCCATGAGTTTTAATGAAGCTAATGAACATGAAGAGTGGAGAAAAGAAATGGAGGAAGAATATGACTCTATAATGAAAAACAAAACTTGGGAATTGACTGAATTGCCTAAAGATAAAAGGCCTATTGGATGTAAATGGATATACAAACCTAAATTTAAATCAAATGGTAGTATAGACAAATACAAAGCTATATTGGTGGAAAAAGGGTACTCACATAAAGAGGGTATTGACAATGCAGAAGCATTTTCACCAGTAGCTAAATTAAATACTATAAGATTGTTAATTGCATTAGCTACAATGTACCATTGGAAGCGTCACCAATTAGATGTAAAATATACTTTTCTGAATGGTGAGTTAAAGGAGGAAGTTTACATTACTCAACCAAAGGGGTTTGTGAAAAGTGTTCACGAACATTTAGTGTGTAAATTAAAGAAAGCATTGTATGGGCTGAAACAAGCACATAGGTCATGGTATGAGAAGATAGATTATGTATTTCTTCTGCAGGGTTTAATGAGAACTAAAAGTGATCCAAATATGTTTACCAAGTTTGATGAAAAGGGGCATGGTGTACTAATTTCCTTATATGTTGATGATTTAATTATTATAGGAAATTTAGAAAAATTGATTAGTGGAATTAAGAAGCAGATGTCGTAGGTATTTGAAATGAAAGATCTTGGTGAGTTGCATTACTGACTTGTTCTTGAAGTTTGGAGAAAGGCTCTTCAAACCTTTGTGTCTCAAGGTAAATATGTCAAAGATGTACTTATGAAGTTTAAGATGGATTAGTGTAAAATTTCTTTTGTTCCAATGCAGTAGAACATGAAACTTTATTGTAATGATGGTTCGAAGGAGGTAAATGGTACAATGTATAGACAAATGGTGGGAAGTTTGAATTATCTCACTACAACCAGACTTGACATAGCATATTATATTATTGTGTTAAGTCAGTTTATGGAAAAACCTCTAGAAATCCATTGGATCGTAGTGAAAGGGGTACTCAGGTATCTCAAAGGCACAATTGATTATAGTATTAAATGCACTGATTCATTTGATGTTGAGCTGACAGGTTACTTAGATTCATATTGGGCTGGCAATCCGGGTGATCGGAGATATACTACAGGTTATTCCTTTGGCATTGGATCTGAGATTTTTTCATGGATCAATAAGAAGAAATCTATTGTATCTTTATCATCTACTGAGGTGGAATATAAATCTTTTTGTCTAACAACTTGTGAAGTTGTTTGGTTGAGAAGACTTCGTCAATATGTTGGAGAAGAAAAAAATAAAGCTATGATAATCAAATGTAATAACCAGAGCTCAATCAAGTTGGAGAATAATCCAGTTTATCATTCAAGGACAAAGCATGTTGAGTCTCAGTTTCATTTTGTTCGAGAAAAGATGTAGTCTAATGATGTTGCTTTAATGTATTGTAATACTAGTGAAAATGTTGTTGATATTTTCACTAAGCCTCTTGGGAAGATAAAATTTCAATTGTTTAGGGAGATGTTAGGTGTGGATATCAATCCTTTCTCCATTAAAGGGGAGACTTGGAAATAATGGAGAACTTATTAGTTAGGCGGTTCCAATTGTCTTTGTATTTAGGAATTATATCTTATTTCCTAGGAGTTTGTTCTAACTCTCTACTTGATGTATTTATTTATATTCATGATTGATTAATATTATGATGAGTGTGGCATTTCTTTGGTTGTCTCCAGGGGTAGCCTGCCTCACCTAAGAGCAACATGTTTTATTCACTCCAATTTTGTCTTTCCATTTTCTAAGTGTTTCGGGCAAAATCACTTCCTACAGAGATGCCTTTTACACAATAATTTAAAATGACTTTTACATAATAATTTTAAATGGGATATCTTCTCTATTCTTATGTGTTTTTTTATCTCTCCTTATTTAAGTTGAGTTGTTGGGATTATGGAGTGTCGTGAGATGTTTGCAATATAGTTGTGTTGTGTGAATCTACGTTTCAATACAGTTTTGATTTTTGATCTATCCTTATTTAGGTTGAGTTATTGGAATTATAGAGTGTGGTGAGTTGTTTTGTGTGAATTTATCTTTGTAATATAGTTGTGATTTTTTATCTATCCTTATTTAAGTTGATTTTTTGGAATTATGGAGTGTTGTGGGTTGTTTTGTGTGAATCCATGTTTGCAATATAATTGTGATCTTTAATCTTTCCATAGTTTAAGTTGAGTTGTTGGGATTATGGAGTGTGGTGGGTTGTTAGCAATATAGTAGTGTTGTGTGACTCTATGTTTATGTTTCAATATAGTTGTGTTGTGTGTTTATCTATTGCATGGTTTTTTTTATATAAGTTGGAAAGGATTGACCCATCTTAAAGTGTGGAAAATCTTGTCATTGTGATTGTAAAGTGTAGTGGGTTGTTTACAATATAGTATTGGATGGTTTCTTTTAGATGAGTAGGAAAAAGGATAGATTCATCTTATTGTAAATCATGTGATAAAATTAATGAGTTTTTTTTGTGGACATGATTTCATATGTTCTTAATATTATTGGTCGTCACAATAAATGAAAGGATAGGATTTCAACCATTAACTTTCTTGCATGAAAAAACATACCAATGCCCACTTTAGGTTTAATATTTTTACTACCTTTATTGGGTTTATTGTTAGTAGAGTGAGTGGAACATCATCAGCTTCCCCTTTACCACATGTTCTTGGGGTGATGTTGGATCATTTCCATTATTGATGCCTTGGTAATGTTGATTAATTGAAATAATCGTGCCTTGGTAAAACAAAATTGGTAATGCTAGAGTTTCAATTAATCTTGGTGGTAAATGCTCAGGGGTATAGGGATGTGATGTAGTGAGATTTGAAACCAAATGTGTGTTTTGATAACAATCAATTGTTTATTGTGTCTGTTTCTTTTCCCTCATTCTTTCATACATACATCCACCCAATTTATTTCAATCAAAGATCATGGGATCTCACTGTGAATATGCGGCGAGAAGATCATGGTTCAAGTCATCTTGACATTTCTAATTTGTACTTACCTATTTCATCACCCTCCAATACTCATTCTTGTATTGGATCCTTCTCGTTGGATTTTGTTTGTTGGTTGTGGAGCCTAATTATCTTCTTGATTCAAAGGTCTTTGTTTTCAGCCATGTTTATACCCCATGAAGATTGTACACCCCAGAAGAATGTACACCCCTCCACGTAAGGGGGTTGCAGGGAGTTATTTTCCCCCTGCGGGGTCCGAGGGAAGCGTCCCCTAATGGGAGTTCGAGGGTTAATCCCCCAAAGGAAAAATAGCCTTGTAAATGTATATTGTAATTTCATAGACAATCTTGACCGTTCATCATTAAGTCATAGATTTGATGGTAGAGATTATGTTAGGGATTTTTTCCCTAGAAGGAAACTCTTTTTTTTTGTATGAGGCCATTTTTATTGTGGTTGTCTATTGTATTATATGTATTCTGAGAGAGGAGAGTGTGAGAGAGAGAGAAGAGGAAGTTACAATAGGTTTGTTGTAGGTTGTATCTCTTCATTTTGTTGGATAATAAAAAGGAAGGACCTGGCAATTTATCTGGTGGATGTAGCCCATTTTGGGTGAACCACGTATATCTGTGTCTCTATTGTATTGTGTATCATCTATGTTTTATTTCCACATTTTTTTATTTTATTGCTCTGTGATCCTATTTTTCTAACACAATCCACATGGGATATCCACATGTCACTTAGTGATCATGCCATGTGTCAAGCCAAAATTGGCATAATGGGAAGGTGTTCCATAGGGAAACGAGTTCCATGTGTCACTCTTTTCATAAGACTAATTCTCATGTCTCTGTGTATTTTCTCTCCCTTAAAAATATTCACACCAAAAAGACCTTAGTTATAGAAGTTGCTCAACTCAAGTCCCCTGACTATCCAGAAATCGTCTCTCTTGACAATCAGACCAAATCTAACCCCTCTCTCATCATGATGATTTCCCCTGAACCAAGTACCGCTAATGTACCTCTATTTACACATAATTGTTAATTAAGCATGAATTGGCCACTCTCATCTTGGAAAATGACAACTAAGAGAAATCTTGTGTCACTAGACTTAGTCCAGTGCTTGCAAATACCCACTACTCCTCACTCAGATCCTTATGAACTTGGTTGGGTACAAAAGGGTGGCCCTCATATTATTGTCTCCTTGTGTTGTGCAATAACATTTTATATTGGCCCTTTATGAGATACAGTGGTATGTGATGTCTCACCATTAGATTGTGTTGATTTGTTACTTGGCCTCCCTTACTAACAGGAACGACACGTTGTGTTCCATGCAAAAACTCATTAGTACCACCTGCAACATGAGGGGTGCACCTACGTGCTTACCTTAGCTTCTCTTAAATCCATCCCTCATTTTACTAGTAAGGAAAAAACAACTAAGCAAGTCAGTCTACACAAAGATATTTATTTATGTTTAGTGCACCCTATTGAGCAAGATAACCTCACCAACCTTGCACCTCCAGAAATGACTCCCTTGCTCCAAGAATTTGCATATTTTTTTACTCAACCCATGGGCCTTTCCCATCTCACTCCATTCAACACATAATTGATCTCATTCCTAGCGCCTCTTTTCCCAATGCACCATCCTATCTCCTTGATCCCCGAGAGGTTGAAAAAATAGAACGCCAAATTGGCCAACTGATGGACTCATGCCATATTCAACCCTCCTCATCTCCTTATGTATCCCCATCCTTTATTGTTCCCAAAAAGGAGAACTTAGAATGGCATATAGTTACATATTATCATACCCTTAATAAATCTTCCATTAAAAATCAATATCCCTTACCCCAAATTAAGGATTTGTTGGACCACTTACAATGGATTCCTTCTTCATAGAGATGGATTTGACAACAGGATACCATTAAGTTTGCATGAAGGTAGAATACATATAGAAGACAACATTCAAGACCAAGTTTGGTCTTTTTGAGTGGTTGGTCATGTCGTTCGGGCTGACCAATGCACCATCCAAGTTCATGAGGTTAATCAATGATATCTTCAGACATCACTTGGGTAAGTTTGTAATTATTTATCTCGATGATATATTGGTTTTCAGCAGGTCATGGGAAGAACATATTCAACATGTTTGCAGCATGCTTGAGTTACTGTGGGCACATAAGATTTAGGTGAAGGAAAATAAGTCCTACTTTGGACAAACATCAGTGCATTATTTAGGCTTCATCTTGGACAGAACAGGAGTGTGCCCAAACCCCTCTTAGGTACATGCTTTAGCACAATGTCTAGCTCCCTCCAATGCACATGATCTTAAGAGCTTAATGGGACGCATTAATTTCTACAGGAAATTTGTCTCTCATTTTTTGCAGCTAGCTCGTCATTTACACTAGTTGTCTAATAACACCAATTTTTTGTGGAATTCAAAGTCTTAATGCCACTTTGAGAGTCTTGAGACAACATTATGCTCTTCTCTTATTCTATGATTGTTGGATTTTGAGAAACCCTTCAAGATTGAGATAGATGCATCTCAGTTCGCCATTGTGGATCTACTTAAACAACAAGGTCACCTGGTGGCCTACCATTCAGAGACTCTTGCAGAGGACAAAGTCAATTATAGTGCATATGAAAAGGAATTCTACAGTTTGGTGTAGGCTTGAAAGAAGTGGCACCATTATATTCTGGGCAAAGAAACCATTTTGCATACAGCTCATCATCCTCTAATGTTCATTAATTCACAGAGTAAAATTCAAGAACAATGTTATCTGAAGTGGGAATCATACATTTAGAAGTTTCATCTCGTCATTAAGTACAAGAAAGGAGTCACTAAAAAGCTAACAGACTTGTTAAGTAGACCACCCACTCAGGTTATGCACATTTTAGAGGTGCGATGTGCAACATATGACGCTTGAAAGGAATTGTATGCAAAGGATCTGTGCTTTAGGGAAATTTGGACAGTGTTGCAGCAGTCGATAGTCATCAATCAAATGCCCTTTTTGGATTATACCATCCTTGATGGTTCTCTTTACAGATTGAACCAACTCTTCATGATTCCTCCATCATTTCACAACCTTTTAATCTTGTAACACCAGGACGACAGCTGAAATGTAAGAAGATCGGGTCACTTAGTGAGGATAAGTGTTGCAAGTCGAAACTAGAATATATATAAATGAAAGGGTTGATCGCTTACCGAGAATATATATAAATATTATTTTACTTTATATTATATCATTTAAATGTATGATTTTCAATTAATTAATTATAAATTTATAAAAGATAAAAGAGAAAATAAACTAATTACTAGAATTAAGGAATAAATGCAATAAATCATACCAATAAAACTTAAAGATTAATTCATAAACTCAATGTAACAATTAAATGATATCGACTCATAATGCTTACAATATGTACAATATCACTTATACTAATAACCATTACATACATTAAACTTCAAACAAAATTCTATGAAATGGTACTCATGCAATCTACTTCCTCTTATGTCCTTACACACATTTCCTCTAAAAGTTTCTTACTAGCATCTATTTGAATGCTTATTGGTTTGTGATTTCCATCTTAAATTTCTTGAGAATGTTCTATTGTACATATTGTTCATGTTTTAGATCATGATTCAAATGAAAACATGTACAACACCCTTGCATGCTATCCAAGAGGAATATGGAGATGGAAGGTTGGGTGATGCTAAGAGCCCTAAACCAACTCCTTGTCAAAGGGTTTATTTGTTAATGGAACTTTCTTGTTAAGGGTACTATGCCTCCCTATAATGTATGTGAATTAATTTAAAATCTGCCTTATGTTAGTAGTTAATTTTGTTTAAGGTGTGTAATTAGTGTATTAGGCAATTTAATAGAGATTTAAAATTGTATGCTAAAGAGACTAAATTTTGCAATGAGATGCATTAATCAACTTAAGTAATTAATGAAAATTAAAAATTAATTAATTAGAATGTGCCAAAAATTAATGGAAAGAGATAACTTCATCACTTAAATGTGTCCAAATAAGAAACAAAAGAGGGGGGGAAATAAACTTAGGAACAAATAAACTTCCTAAGCCAATTAGCTAACTATGCATACACATAGTAGTTTAGATAGGCAAAAAAAAAGCTAAAACATGCTTATTCAACAAAATAAGAAAGTTGATTATATTAATGAAGCAGTGGCATATTTTTTAAGGGTATTTTGCGGTTTTTTGATGGAGGTGCGCGACGCATATGGACACAGAATTCTAAGCCTAGGGGTTAGGGCCACAGGCCCTCTCATTTCCCTTTTTTGTTTCCTTGTCCACCTTTTTTTTTTTCCTAGCTTCCCTATCACATGACTCATACCCTTTCCCCTCCCCCCCCCCATCACCTCCATTCGGTGGTCCACTTGTGCTTCTCCCACATCTCATTTCTAGGTAAGAAAGATGGTGCCTTTTGAGGATGAAGAAGTGGAATATGAGCACAACGCATCACGTAAACGAGCGTTCCCCTCCCTTGAGGATTTCCTAAACCGGGAATCACGCCCTCCTCACTCATCGCAGCATCACTTCTTTCATGTCAGGAGGGGCGAGATTGTTCTCAAGTGTGTGTGAAGGATAGGATATGTGAAAGGAGGAAGCTTGGTTAATAGTCCGTCAAATATCCCTGGATCAAATGTGTCTAGAGCGAAGAATAGAACCTCTAGCTCTAAATTTTCAGAAAAGTTCCCCCCTCTAGTGCAGGAAGTAGCCTGGTTCTCAAGCCTTCCACGACTCCTCTGTGCTCCTTGGAGAAGAATATGAAAGGAATTACAAAGAAGAAAACAAATTTTATTTCAAAAAAAGAGGCTAAGTGAAGATGGTTGTAGGAGAATACATGGTTGTTGTGGACATATCCAATTTCTATTGTAAACTGCCAGTGGAAAGGTTCACAGGTAAGACAGTTGGTCTTCAGGCCTTAAAATCCTGGTTGGAGAGCACCTGGTCTCTGGTTCTAGGGTATGCACTGGAAGCCCACGTGATCCATATTTTATGAGCAGAACAAAATGAATACATATTATTAAAATATACTTAACACGGAATAATAGAGATACAGTAAAATTGGTTTTCTATTCAATAAGGAAATAAGATGAAACTGTAAAATGCAGTGGAAAATAAGCTTACTGGAATGGTGGTGGCTTATCTCTGATAATATGTAATGTCCCTTTCCAAATAGGAGCTCTAGAGAGGAGGCTTAATGGTCTAAACTGCCCCGTTAGACTATAGTCAGGGCCAAAGAGGGGTAAACAGGGTTACTAGAGGTCACTCTAGTCACAGGTGTTATATTAAGAAAGTGACATTGAGCTAAAAAGGGTTAAAATCACTTTTAAGTCATTATGATCTAAAAATAGAAGCCAACAGTGAATTAAGGTTTCAACAGTGATTTAGGGTTTTGGAAGTCAACAATGAATTAGGGTTTCATCATGATTTAGGGTTTTGGAAAGCTATAAAGGAAGGGTCAATGACCTAATTCATCATTATGCAGATTATGACTTGTCATTGAGGAGAGAGGCGCATCTCAGGAGAGATAGTTCAGTGGATTCCAAGAGAAAGACACCGGTTGGTTGATTTCTGTGTTGAGAGACACACCCTAGTCACCGGGAAGATCACACAGGTCTTCCATCATTCTTCAGCAGCAATTACGCAGTGCTCACATATTCCAGGTATTATCTTTAGTTGTTTATTTGTATTTCGGCTAAGATCCTTTTTTCTTTTGATCTAGTTGAGTGTTGTCATTTTATTCAGCCACATTCGGCCTTTGTAATCCACAGAGATATCATAATATAAACTTTGCAATCCATTTTCGCATTTATTATTTGTATGACCATTTATGTGTTGTAAACGATTGATCATAGACACACATTATCAGTGTTTACTAGACTAGCCAAGTTAGGAACATTACAGTGGTATCAGAGCTTTAGTCCTGCTAGCCTGTGACTAAAGAAAATGAGTGCAGCAAAAGACCCATAGGGTCGTGAACACGGAGGTGACGAATATGTCACTTACAGCAGGCATAAGGAAAGAAAGCATAGGCCTGATTTTCCCCCTTTTCCTCCTAGATCAGAGGAAGAGGAAGAGACGCACAGAGAAGTGGAGAGAAGGGCAGAGCATGAGGCTAACCGCGAGGCAGAGAGGATGCTAAGAGATAGATATGAGCGACCAGAGGGCAGTGTCAAGGCCCCCGTATATCCAGAGACAGCTTTGATGTAGGTTATCAATGATATCTTAGCTAGTCAATGGACCATGTCTCAGTCCTTGGCATAGGTGGTTGATAGATTGGCTAGAGTGGGCACCCCAAACACACAAGTCCCGCATGCAGCAGAGGGGAACTCAGGAGTAGGCAGTAGACCCTAGTCACCCTCTCGCACATACACCTCTGCGAGTAGGATTCCTAGACCCTTATTTCCCAATTTCCAGAGGGCACCAACGGTAGTAGCACTGCCACCGATAGCATAGAGGCCACCCACTCATGCAGACGACATTGCAGAGTATAGGAGGGAGTACGCAGCATTGGGTCATGAATTCCATCAGGACATGACCTTAGTCGAGTACTGTGGACTCAGACTCAGGAACCGCCCCAGAGAGCCATAGAGGGGAGGACCACAACAACAGCAAGGGAATAACCTCGATTTCATCCGAAAAGTTGGGAAACTCACCATCCCTTCTTTCGAAGGATCATCCAATACACCGCCAGAGCTTGGGTATAAAAGATAGACAAGTATTACAAGCTCAACCAGATGACCGAGACAGAGGCCATCAGTTTTGCAACCTTACACTTGGAGGGTGAGGCACACAAGTGGTGGTATCATGGACTGGTGGCATTGGGTCAGAGTCGCATAACCTCCTATAGGGAATTTACAGAGAGGCCCATGGACAGGTTTGACAGGAAGGATCCGGAGATACACTTCAGGGCTCTATCCCAGTTGAGACAAACTAGCACAGCAGAGGCATTCATCACAGAGTTTCAGTGGGTAGCCATGGCAGTGACAGATATATCATAGTCCAGGTTGATCATGTTATTCACACAAGGACTCACAGAGACTTTGAGAGGATGAGTGAAGGCATACAGGCCTCCCACTTTGCAGGATGCCATCCTTCGCACTCGAGATATCGCAGACTCAGTGCCAAAGACCAAAACTTTCTCCAAACCATTTGTGCCCTAGAGGGATCGAGACAAGAAGCCATTCCATAGAGAATGGAAGGGAAAGGAGAAGTTGGATGATGAGACTAGGTGAGATCTTATGAGGAAGAAGCTTTGCTTCAGCTATAGAGATCCTTGGGTCCCAGGCCACAGGTGCATGGGAAAGGGAGAGATTCATTATATTGAGGTAGCAGCGGATAGTGTGGGCAGTGAAGAGGAGGATAAGGACAGTGGATCCACTAGTTCAGAGGAGGAGTCAGCACCAGCAGAGGAGAAACCTCCCCATAGACCACCGACACCAGCAGGAGCCCATCCTCCAGTAGTCCCACAACCACCAGAGTAGGCTAACAGGAGGAAACCAAAAAAGGGAGGAGTCATAGCGACTATTTATGGTGTTCCCAGGTATGATACCCTCCGTATCAGAGGGATTATTCAGGGGAAATGAGCAATATCCCTGATAGATGGTGGGGCCACCCACAACTTTATCGACGCTTCACTAGTATCGAGACAAACACTTTAGACAGAGGAGTTTGAGGGGTTTGATGTTGCGGTAGCAGATGGCCACATAGTGGAGTGTCTAGACAAAATTCCAAACTTAGAGATGGATTTAGGCAACTACATAGTGAGAGAAACATTTTATGTGGTTGACCTATCGGACACAGCTGTGGTGTTAGGATTTCAGTGGATGATTACCTTGGGAAAAATCACTACCAACTACCAAACCTTGGAAATGGGATTCAGAGATCAGGACGGGAAGAAGGTTGTTCTAAGAGGTATGTTGAGAATAGCACCCAGGATAGTTTCAGCCAAGAAGATGGAGAGGATATTCAGACATGGGGAGGTATCATATTCCGCAGAATGCTTGATCACTACTCAGAAGGATTCAGAAGGTCGACAACAGTACCATACAGAGATCAAGAATTTATTGGGATGACATTAGCAGGTCTTTGAGGAAATTCCACCAGGGAGACCACCTGACAGGGGGTTTGAGCACACCATTGAGTTGGAGGAGGGGGCCAAACCTATGATCACCCCCCCTATTATCATCCTAGGAGGTTGAAGGATGAGATAGAGAAGCCAATCAAGGAATTGTTGGTGATGGGACACATCAGACCGAGCAACAACCCATTTGCTTCTTCAGTTGTCTTAGTTCTAAAGAAGGATGGAACCATGAGGATGTGCATTGATTACCGAGACTTGAATAAGAAAACAATTAAGAACTGGTACCCTATCCCACACATTGACGAGTTGATGGATGAACTGCATGGGGCAGTTTTCTTCTCAAAAAATGATCTACGCTCTCGATATCATCAGATCAGCATCTGAGAGAAAGACATAGAGAAGATGGCATTTCAATGTCATTTTGGACACTTTGAGTTCCTGGTTATACCATTTGGGATAACCAATGCACCTGCTACATTCCAGTCTTGCATGAACCATATATTCAAGGATCAGTTAAGGAAATCAGTCTTGGTTTTCTTCGACAACATCTTGATCTATAGTCGGTCATGGAAAGAGAATATGAGGTACCTGGATGATGAGTTTGGTATGACAGAGCTTCTTTACTTAGGCCAAATCATCAGTACACAGGGGGTACAAGTGCACCAAGAGAAGATCAAGGCCATTCTGGATTGGCCAACACACAGGAATGTGAGAGAATTGAGGAGCTTCTTCGAGTTGTGCATCTATTACAGGCAGTTCGTCCGAGGTTTTTCTTAGCTTGGAGCACCGCTGACAAATATTACCAAGCATGGGGCCTTCATATGGACCAAGAAATCATAAGAAGCCTTTGATCACATGAAGGAAGTCATGGGCACTTGTCGAATGTTGTCACTACCAGACTTCACCTTACCATTTGTACTAGAGTGTGATGCATCCGGGGAAGGGATCGGTGCAGTTTTGATGCAGGGAGGACACCCCATTGTATTCAAGAGCTGGAATATTAGTCAAACTCAGAGGTTGTACTCCATTTATGACAAGGAAATGTTGGAAATCATGCATGCCTTGACCAAGTTCAGGCAATATTTGGTGGGCAACAAATTTGTGGTCAAGACCGATCAAAACAGTTTGAAGTATTTCCTTGAGCAGAAGGACCTCAGTGAGTGCCAACAAAAATGGGTGATGAAGGTACAGGAATTCAACTTTGACATAGAGTATGTAAAGGGGAATAAGAACATTTTGGTCGATGCACTATCGAGGAGACCTGCGACATGTTTTTTGATGGAGATTTCAGCAGATTGGAAATCCAACTTGTTAGTGGAATATTCCAAGAACAAGTTCTCTTGTGAGGTGATGGATGGGAAGATATAGGATGACCGGTATAGGGTCATTGACGATGTCATATTTTACAAGGATAGATTCTACTTGGTGCCAGATTCAGGGCTCAAGAAAAAGATCCTCACCGCAGTTCATGATTCACCTCTAGCAATCCATCAAGGGTTTTTCAAAACCTATAGACATATCAGAGAGAGGTTCTCATGGAAGGGCCTCAAACAAGACATTATGAGACATGTTAGTGAGTGTGTGACTTTCCAGTAGAAAAATTCATAGCATTCTCTTCCAGCAGGGCTACTTCAGCCACTCCCCATTCCAGAGTAGAAATGGGAGAGTATATTTATGGACTTCATCACAGATCTACCCAAGGTCCAGGGTAAGGATTGTATCTATGTAGTGGTCGACAGATTGACCAAGTTTTCTCGCTTCTATGCCATACCGATAGAGTACAACGTAGTTAAGGTAATCAATCTTTTCTTCGGGGAGGTATTCAGACTTCATGGGTTGCCGAAGAACATCATCAATGACAGGGACGGTTGGTTCATAGGGACATTTTGGAGATATTTGTTTCGGTTGGTGGGGACAGAGTTGACACCTAGCACCAACAATCACCCTCATATAGATGGGCAGACTGATATTGTCAACAAGTGGGTTGAAGGGTATTTGAGGAACTATGTAGGAGGACATCAGAGAACGTGGGTAAAGTGGTTACATTTAGGAGAACATTGCTACAACACCACTTTCCACATGTCCATTGGTATGACACACTTCTGAGCATTGTACAAATATGATGCTCCCACTTTAGTAGAATTGATCTTCGGGGAGAGAATAGATCCCAAGGCCAAGGATTGGATCATAGAGAGTCAGGAGATACTCAAGTTGTTGAAATAGAACCTGCAGATGAAGCAAAGCCGATAGAAGATAAGTGTGGACAGGCACAGGATAGAGCGCAACTTTGAGGTTGGAGATTTGGTTTTCTTAAGACTCCAACCCTACAGACAGACATCTTTGAAGAAGAGTGGGGTCGAGAAGCTTAAGCCCGACATTTATGGTCCTTACAGGATCATGCACCAAGTAGGCGAGGTTTCTTATGAGCTA
This sequence comes from Picea sitchensis, assembly GCA_010110895.2. Classification (NCBI taxonomy): domain Eukaryota; kingdom Viridiplantae; phylum Streptophyta; class Pinopsida; order Pinales; family Pinaceae; genus Picea; species Picea sitchensis. The sequence goes on from SNQJ01S0002588.1 coordinate 234,619, forward strand.
TAACTTCCAGAGGGGAGAAAGATTCATAATGTGTTCCACATGTCTTGCCTCAAAAAGGCAGTGGGACAATTCATTAGCACATCAGAGGAGCTTCCCCCATTGGATGAGGAGGGACAGTTGGAGTTAGTTCCAGAGGAGGTTTTGGAGTTCCGGGAGTGGAAACTAAGGAGAAAGTTCATCAAAGAGTGTTTGATCAAATGGAGAGGGCTTCCAGTAGAGGATGCTACCTGGGAGAGTGAGCAGGTGTTGCAGCACCCTGGACTGGTATTGCTTGATGACAAGCAATTTCAGGAAGGGAGGACTGTAATGTCCCTTTCCAAATAGGAACTCTAGATAAGAGGCTTAATGGTATAAACCACCCCGTTATACTATAGCTAGGGCCAAAGAGGGGTAAACAGGGTTACTAGAGGTCACTCCAGTCACAGGTGTTATATTCGGAAAGTGACATTGAGCTAAAAAGGGTTAAAAGCGCTTTTAAGTCATTATGAGATAAAAATAGAAGTCAATAATGAATTAGGGTTTCAACAGTGATTTAGGGTTTTGGAAGTCAACAGTGAATTAGGGTTTCAGCATGATTTAGGTTTTTGGAAATCTATAAAGGAAGGGTCAGCGACCTAATTCATCATTATGCAGATTATGAGTTGTCATTGAGGAGAGAGGCACATCTCAGGAGAGATAGTTCAATGGATTCCAGGAGAAAGACACTAGTTGGCTGATTTTGGTGTTGAGAGACACACCCTAGTCACCGGGAAGACCACACAGTTATTCCATCATTCTTCAGCAGCAGTTACGCGGTGCTCACATATTTCAGGTATTATCTTTAGTTGTTTATTTGTATTCCAGCTAAGATCCTTTTGTCTTTTGATCTAGGCAAGTGTTGTCATTTTATTCAGCCGCATTTGGCCTTTGTAATCCGTATAGATACCATAATATAAAATTTGCAATCCTTTTTCACATTTATTATTTGTATGACCATTTATATGTTGTAAATGATTGATCCTACACACACATTATCAGCGTTTCCTAGACGAGCCATGTCAGGAACATTACAAAAGAGATGAGATGGTTGAGCTCATTCACAAGAAGATGATTACAATGAGTCTCTGAAGGCACTTTTACACTAAACAGGAATGTCAAAATCCCAAGATATCAAAAAACATAACCCTAGGAGATGAAGTGCCAAAGGTCACGTGGGCCCCATTTGGGTAAGTTAGTACATCAACTTCCCGGGGTCGTAACTTTTGCATACGAAATCCATTTTAGGTGCAGGATATCCCGTTGGAAAGGTATCGTCGAGGAAATTTATTTTGGGGGCTCAATCACAACCTTTGGCTATCCTTGAGAAGCTCAATCCAGAAAAACCTTCATTTAGGCCCTCAAAATGGCCCCGAAAGTTAAAAACTGCTAAAACTAGTAAATTGCCAAAATTACTAGAAAAATGTTTTGAGCGAGTTGGAAAAGGTCGGTGGCCACCGATATCCACCTAGATAAATACTCCCTCTTTAGGAATAAATGGTCTCCATCATGTTGAGTTCCCCCATCATATGAGGAAATTTCTGTTGAATTTGGCCTTGGGTGAGCCACTTGCCTTGGTGCAGGAGTTGCCCTGCTTTAACGACTCGATAAAGTTTGATCCTTTGTTGTCGAGTGCCCTTGATCTGTGTGTACACAATATGATCATTGGATGTTTGTTGCATGCATTCATGGTTGAGATATGTTGGTGTCAACTACTCTTCTATATTTTAGGTGTTCAATAATGGTGGGAAGTATGGCCGAAGGAGAACCACGTTGAAGACTGGGTGAAGGCCAAGGAAAGGGGGAATGTTGATCTCAAAATAATTTTCACCCACAGCCTTGGTGATTGTGTACAGCCCATAACGGAGTGGGTGGATATTCTGATGGGGCCATGTAAGGCATTCTTTCTGCAAGTGAAACCAAACGTTTTCTCCCACCTGAAACTTATGTGGCACCCAATGTTGATCATGGCGTTGTTTGTACTTGGTATTAGACTTCTGTAGAATATCTTGAACCTGTTGGCAGATGTGTTGGATCTGCTCAATGAACCGTGTGTCTTTGTCAGCTTCTGATGGAGCATGGGACGAGTTGGCCGAGGTGGTCACCAAGGGTAGTGGAACATCCATGGGGCCTAATGGTTGGAATCCCAACCCCACCTGAAAGGGTTTGTGGCTAGTTGAGCTATGCAGGGCTCAGTTGTAGCTATGTTGGACATAGTGAAGACTCTCATCACATGTGTGGGTTTGTTTTTAATTGTACATGTGCAGGATATGTACGATCATCTGATTGACAACCTCATTTTGGCCATATGTCTGGGGGTGGAAGGTAGTGGATTTGGTGAGCTTGGTATCCAGCAATGATGAGAGGCTCAACTAGAATGTGTTGAGGAACCAACTATCATGTTGTGAGGTAATGGTTTATGTTACCCCAAAATTTACCCATACTCGTTCAAAGAAGATCTTGGCAGTGGCTTATGATGTGATTTTTTCCTTGCAGGCGGCTAGAATCACCACCTTGGAAAAGCGATCAACAACCACAAAAACACATTCATTTCCTCTCTTGGTGGATGGGAGGCCCGACATGTAGTCCATTGAGATGGATTCCCACGGCCTGTCAAGAGTAGTAAGAGTGGTGCACAGACCCTATTTTTTAGTGGTCAGTTTGGCAATAGCATAGGAGGTGCAGGACCTGATACACTTGCCGATGTCCTATCGAAGTTCCAGCCACTAGAAATGTTTCTGTAGAACTGCCACTGTCTTTTCAACTCTTAAGTGTCCTGCCACCCGACTGTAGTGAGCTTCCCAAATCAGCTTCATGTGCTTTCTTGATGGAACACAGAGATGACCCAGACGACACAAAAACCCGTCTTTAATATGGAAATTAACGACCACTGAATGCCCAAAATTTGGTAGGTGGTGGAGAAGTCAAGGTCTATCTCATAGAGGTGGAGCCATCCAGAGGTCTCATGGCCGCAAGAGTCTAGCATCGTGGTGAGTGTCATGACTGGAGGTTGGCTGAGGAAATCAACAACTCGATTGGTACTTCCTTTTTTATACGTTTTGTTGAGGTGGAACTTCTATAAGCATGTGGACCACTTCTGATGGTGGTCATTCTATAATTTTCCTTGGGTTTTCATGAACTGTAGTGGCTTGTGATTAGTGTGGATGATTGTCTCCTTCCCAAGAATTTAATGTCTCCACTGGCGGTAGGATTGCATAATGGAGTACATTTATTTGTCATAAGTAGGGTACTTACATACAACATCTGATAGTGTCTCACTATGATATGCAATGGGGTGATCATGTTGAGTGAGAATGGCGCCCACAACATAGTCTGAAGCATCTATCTCGATCTCAAAGGGATGTTGCAAGTCCGGTAATGAAAGTATCGGGGATGAGCACAAACGCTTCTTCAAGTCATCGAAGTCTTGTTGTTGGGACATTCCCCACACAAAGTTTTCCTTACCACCACCTCTGGTTACTTGACTGAGGGCCCATGCAATATGAGAGAATCCCAACACGAACCTATGATAGAAATTGGCAAGGCCCAAGAAGCTCCAAAGTTTAGTGAGTGTGGTTGCGGCTAGCCAGTCATGGATGACCTGGACCTTGGCTGGATCCACACGCACACCATGTTGATCAATGATGTAGCCTAAGTAATGGACCTTGTCCATGCCAAAGGATCATTTTTCCAAGTTTGCATATAGTTTGTGTTGTCGCGGGGTGTGGAAAACATGTTGAATATGCTGCAAGTGTTTTTCCCAAGTCTTGTTGCAGATGAGGAAGTCATCCAGATACACCACTACAAAAGTATTGGTTAAAGATCATACGAGATCATCCATCATCAAAGTAAAAGTTGTGGGATCATTTGTCAAACCAAAGGGCATGACCAACAATTCAAAAAGACCTTATTTTGACTTGAAGGCAATCTTCCATACATTTGTTTATTCTATTGGGACCTGGTGGTATCCAGACTTCATATCAATCTTACTGAAGTATTTGGCCCCCATGAGTGGATCAAGGAGGTTGTCGATTCGGGGAATCGGGTATCGGTTTTGGACTGTGATTTTATTCAGGGCCTGGTAATCAATGTAGAGTCACCAGGTCCCATCTTTCTTCTGCACCAGCACGATTGGGCTCCCAGAAGGTGATGAGATGGAACGTATGTGACCCTTTTGGAGAAATTATTGGATCTACCTCTTGATCTCCTCATTTTCTAATAGAGAGCGGTGGTATACTATCCCATTAGGTAGCGGTGCACCTAGGGTCATATCGATGGGATGCTTGACCTGGCAGTCCAGAGGTACCCCTATAGGAGAGGAGAATATATCTAATTATTCTTCCACGACCTTATCCATTTGCTTCTGTTGTGTGGAGAGATTGGTCGTGGATACCCTGGATGTGGTTGCGATATTTCGCTCACTCTAAGAGCGAATCATGAAGAAGACAAATTTCTTGGTCTGAGAGATGACCTTTTTGCATTGCTTAGCAGAGATCAAGGAAATAGAACTATGAGGGACTGCCTTGGGTATCCTGTACAATTTCATGTTCAAAGTAATAATAACACTCGAGGCCTAGAATCATATACAACATGATGTTTCCATAAATAAGGTTGGCCCAAAATAAAATTACAAAATTTGAGAGGAGAAACATCACACAATACCTCGTCTTTGAAGGGCTTGATGTCGTACGATAGTTGGCACTATTGGCTAACGCGAAGATTGCTTCCTTGGCGGATCCATCCAATGGTGTAGGGTTGTGGGTGTGGCGTTGTCGGCAGATCCAACTACTTGACGACCTATGCTGAGATGAGGTTCTTCTGGATACTGCTATCAATGATGAAGTGCAGCGAGGTGCCTTTTATCCACATCTGTGAATGGAAGAGGCACTCGCCTTCTTCTAGCTCATCTGGTTCACCAGGCTGGACCTTGGTGGTAGTAGCGATGGCATTGGGTTCCACATCAATGATCTATCCTCCCCTTTCTGGTTATGACTCAGATTCATAACTTGCATCTGATTCAGAGGCTTTCAAATCGACCAACAGTGACTACTTTGAGCAGTAGTCAATAGTGTTATGCCAAGGGCTTTTATGGAAGTCGCACCACTTCCTGGTATCTTTCTTTGTCTTTCTGGTGTCCTTATTTTCTTGTGTCTTGGACTAGTTGTTCTGATACTGTCTGTATTTTCTCTATCCTTTTTTCAATGGGTAGGGGCCGCCCCTTCTGGATTTTGTTGTGAGGGGTTCCCAGGCCCAAATTTCCATGTCTTTTGTTTGAGCTTCTACTTAATTTTGATGGCATATCGGTAGGCTGCACCCAAGGATGAGATGTCTAGAAATTCTATTTCAGTCTAGATGTATCTATGCAGAGCACCGTGATACTTAAGCACCATATGTCACTCTGAATATTTTACACCCATCTTGGTGCACAAGGTATGGAATATATTTGTGAACTATGGCACTGCTTAGTCTCTTTCTTGTAGCAGTGTGGTCCATTTGGTATAAAATTCATCATAACTTCCAACAGGGTAGTATTGTTCCTTAATAGCATCCCTAAAGGATAGCCAGGTGGTTGTGACTGTAAATAATGAGGGTTCCTATGTTTCCTTTTGCTCACAAAAAAAATCCCGCCAATATTTGACATGGGGAACATCTTTGAGGAGTGCAAAAGTAATCTTTTCTCTATTCGAAAAGTTATGGACAGAAAAATACCCTTTTAGTAGATTCAACCACTTGTCTACAGCATCTGCGTCTATCTGGACTTCAAATATAGGAATATTGAAGTTTATTTCTACCTTGAAGGGGGCGGCACCTCCGCTCGAGGAAGATGCATCCGCTCGAGGAAGTAATGGACCTTGTCGACAGGGCTAACCACATGATGACAAATTTCCCAGTCTGAGAGATGAACTTCCTTCATTGCTTGGCATAGATCAAGGAAATAGCACTAGGAGGAATTGTCTCGAGTATCCTATACAATTTATTTTTCAAAGTAATAATAACACTATGAGGCCTGGACACATATACAACATGACGTTTCCATAAATAAGGTTGGCCCAAAAGAACATTACAAACTTCAAGAGGAGCAACATCACACAATACCTCCCCTTTGAAGGGCTTGATGTCGTATGACATTCAACACTGTTGGTTGACGCGGAGATCACTTCCTTGGAAGAGCCATCCAATGGTGTAGGGTTGTGGGTGCAGCGTTATCGGCAGGGCCAGCCGCTTGACGACCTCTGCTGAGATGAGGTTCTTCTGGCTACCGCTATCAATGATGAAGTGTAGCGGGGTGCCTTTTACCCACATATGTGAATGGAATAGGTTCTCGCCTTCTTTTGGCTTGTCTGGTTCACCAAGATGGAGCTTGGTGGTAGCAACGGTGGCACTGGGTTCCACATCAATGATCTGTCTTCCCCTTTCTAGTTCTGACCCAGATTCAGAACTCGCATCTAATTCATGGGCTTTCAAATCGACCACGAGCAACTTCTTTGAGAGCAATGTTATGACAAGGGCTCTTATAAAAGTCGCACCACTTCCCTGTATCTTTCTTTGTATTTTCAGTGTCCTTCTTTGCTTGCATCTTGTACTAGTTGTTCTGATATTACCCATCTTTTCTCTATCATTTGTTCAGTGGGTTGGGGCCGCCCCTTCCTAGATTTTACTGTGAGGGGTTCCTAGACCCAAATTTTTGCGTCTTTTGTTTGAGCTTCTACTCGATTTTGATGGCATATCGGTAGGTCGCTCCCAAGGAAGAGATGTCCAAAAATTCCATTTCATTCTGGATGTATCTATGCAGAGCACCACGATACTTGAGCACCAGATGTCAATCTGAATATTTTATACCCATCTTGGTGTGCAAGGTATGGAATATATTTGTGAACTCTGGCACTGCTTAGTTTCTTTCTCACAGCAGTGTGGTCCATTTCGTATACAAGTCGTCATAACTTCCAACAGGGTAGTATTGTTCCTTAATAGCATCCCTGAAGGATTCTTAGGTGGTTACGACTGTAAATAATGAGGGCTCCTCTGTTTCCTTTTGCTCAAATAAAGTTTCCCGCAAATATTTGACATGGGGAATGGCTTTGAGGAGTGAAAAAGTAATATTTTCTCTATTCAAAAAGTTATGGACAGAAAAATACCCTTCTAGTAGATTCAACCACTTGTCTACAGCATCTGTTTCTATCTGGCCTTTAAATATAGGAATATTGAAGTTGATTTCTACCTTGAAGGGGGCGGCACTTCCGCTCGAGGAAGATGCGTCCACTCGAGGAATTAATGAACCCTGTCAGCAGGGCTAGCCACATGACGACAAATTTCCCAGTCTAAGAGATGACCTTCTTGCATTGCTTAGCAGAGATCAAGGAAATAGCACTAGGAGGGACTTCCTCGAGTATCTTGTACAATTTCCTTTTCAAAGTAATAATAACACTACGAGGCATAGACTCATATACAACATGACATTTCCATAAATCAGGTTGGCCCAAAAGAACATTACAAACTTCGAGAGGAGAAACATCACACAATACCTCATCTTTGAAGGGCTTGATGTTGTATGACAGTCAACACTATTGGCTGACGCGGAGATCACTTCCTTGGCGGAGCCATCCAATGGTGTAGGGTTGTGGGTGCGGCATTGTCAGCAGGGCCAGATGCTTGACAACCTCTACTGAGATGAGGTTCTTCTGGATATCGCTATCAACGATGAAGTGCATCGAGGTGCCTTTTACCCACATCTATGAATGGAAGAGGCGCTCACCTTCTTTTGGCTCGTCTGGTTCACTAGGCTAGAGCTTGGTGGTAAAAATGGTGGCACTGGGTTCTACGTCAATGATCTATCCTCCCCTTTTTGGTTTTGAATTAGAGTCATAACCTGCATTTGATTAAGAGGCTTTTAATTCGGCCACCAGTGACCTCTTTGAGCAGCAGTCAACAGTTTTATGCTAAGGGCTCTTATGGAAGTCGCACCACTTCCTAATATCCTTCTTTGTCTTTCTGGTGTCCTTCTTTGCTTGTGGCTTGGATTGGTTGTTCTGATACTGTCCATATTTTCTCTGTCCTTTGTTCAGTGGGTTGGGGCCGCCCTTTCCTAGATTTTTCTATGAGGGGTTTCCAGGCCCAAATTTCCACGTCTTTTGTTTGAGCTTCTACTCGATTTTGATGGCATATCGGTAGGTCGCGCCCAAGGATGATATGTCTAGAAATTCATTTTCTATATGGATGTATCTATGCAGAGAACCGTGATACTTGAGCACCAGATGTCGCTCTGAATCTTTGATACCCATCTTGGTGCGCAAGGTATGGAATATATTTGAGAACTCTGGCACTGCTTAGTCTCTTTCTTGCTGCAGTGTGGTCCATTTGGTATACAAGTCGTCATAAATTCCAACAAGTTAGTATTGTTCCTTAATATCATCCCTGAAGGATTCCCAAGTGGTGGAAACTATAAATAATGAGGGTTCCTCTATTTCCTTTTGCTCACAGAATTTTTCCCACCAATCTTTGACATGGGGAACAACTTTGAGGAGTGAAAAAGTACTATTTTCTCTATTCAAAAAGTTATGGATAGAAAAATACCCTTCTAGTATATTTAACCACTTGTCTACAGCATTTGTTTCTATATGACCTTCAAATATAGGAATATTGAAGTTGATTTTTACCTTGAAGGGGGCATCGCCTGTTGGTAGACGTCGAAGGATTTGCGCGAAACTATCCATCATCTCATTCCTCTGTTGCGTGAGGGATTCCTCAAGCAAAATTTTGAAAGGATATCATGTCTCATCATCCTTCTTTTATCCTTCCATGAGAGGTCACTTGGGCGTGCGAGAGATTTTTTCCTCAAGAGAAACAAGCTCGAGACCCAATTCTTTGTAACCTGACCTCGTTGAGAACATGCATTAAGACGACAAGGAGCAGACCGCTCTAATACCATTGATCCATATTTTATGAACAGACTGAAATGAATACAGATTATTAAAATATGTTTAACATAGAATAACAGAGATACAGTAAAACTGGTTTTCTATTCAATAAGGAAATAAGCTGAAAATGTAAAATGCAGCGAAAAACAAGCTTGCTGGAATGGTGGCAGCTTATCTCTGAGAAGAGATGTGACGGTTGCGCTCATTCGCAAGAAGATGGTTAAAATGAGGCTCTGAAGGACTTTTTACACTAAACAGGAATGTCAAAATCCATGTACATTTAAAAACCTAACCCTAGGAGATGAAGTGCTAAAAGTCATGTGGGCCCCGTTTGGGTAAGTTAGTATGTCAACTTTGCAAGGTCGTAATGTTTGCATACGATCTTTGTTTTATGCGCACGATAGCCCGTTGGAAAGGTATTGTCAAGGATATTAATTTTGGGGGATCAATTAGAGCCTAATACTATCATTTAGAGGCTCGATCCGGAAAAACCTTCATTTAGGCCCTCAAAATGGCCCTGAAAGTTAAAAACTGCTAAAAATAGTAAATTGTCAAAATTGTTAGAAAAATGTTTTGAGTGAGTTAGAAAAGGTGGGTGGCCACTGATATCCCCCTGGATCACCATGTTCTACCTAGATTCTAAAATTCCTTTCTCTGCAACAGAAAAACAGATAGAGACAAGTTGTTTCACAGTAAATGGTAGTGGGGGCTATCAGGGTTTGGTCTTAAGCCCTGGACAGTAGAATTTGATCAAGAATGCAAACCTGTATCCCAAATTAATATTTGGTCCATAATTCCAGGCCTTCCCCTATCCTTCTGGACTAGAGAATATCTACAAGTAATGTGGGATAAGTTAGGGTCTTTTGTGGGTTTAGAACCCAACTGGGCCTCCAATAAAGATAGGCTTTGGGCATGGATTCAAGTGGAGGTGAATATTAGATATGGACTGATTGGGAACCTAAACCTTTTCCTAGGTGAAATTACCTAGCACAAAAAGGTATATTATTGGTGAATTCCCTTCATATGCCATGCATGCCATGAAATAGGGCACTTGCGAGTAGACTGCAAGCGATTTCTTCCTAAAAATTTCCATGTAAAGAAAACGTGGGTGTGAAAATATAACTGCAACAGATTAGAGAAGGTCGAGGTGGTCTTGATAGGAGGTTCTAAGGAATTTTTCTTGGACCTGGGGATATTCAAATCTTCCATATCTGACATGGGATATCTTGTCCTCCAGGACGCCCAAACAAGTATGTTCTCAGAGGCCCCCATTTATCTTTCCTCTCCTTCACTCGAGAATTTTCCTCCTAAGAATCCCACTAGTTCTGAGGGACTGGTCCACTCGCCCTTGGTCTTTCTTTGAAATCCTCCTTCCCCTTAGACCATTCTTGTGATTCCCAATTCAGCCCCTTCCTCCTCCCCTCCTCGTGTTGTTATGTTGGTCCCCCTTCCTCAACCCTCTCTCCACTCTGCTCTAGTAGAACCTTCTTCCCCTGCTATATCTAGCCCTTTAGTTCTACCTCCCTCCCCTAGCCCTAAACCTTCCCTTGAACCTTGTCATGTTCTTCCCACCCCCTCCTCCCTTAGTGTTTTACCTCCCNCCCCCTCCCCCCCCTCCTTCCTCAAAAGGCTATGCCTTGAGGTCTAAAGTCAAACTTAAGGAAGTTTCCCCATCCAAAGGAGGTTTACCCTTAGACGTCCCTCAAAGGTCTATCATTGGAATAAATTCTCATATTTCAGAATCTAAAGAACCGACAAGAGCTGAAATCAAAAAAGGCCCATAGGCCACCATCACAAGGGCCCTTAGAGCAGGGAAATCCCTCCCCCCTCTGAAAAAATGATATGTCTCTCCTACAATGCAAGAGGGATTATCCCTCAAAAGGTTGCTCCTGAGCCTTAATCTCGATGTTATTTTATTATAGGAGACGATGTGTAAAGGGGAAGTAGAAATAAAGGCTATCACACCCTGGTTAAAATATTGGGCCTTTAGCTCGATTGACGTTGAAGGTTAGTCTGCAGGTTGGGTGACAAGTTAGAGTACGTATTTTAAAGCCCTTTCTTCGTCATATTCAATATCCACCATTTATGTGAACCTAACATGTAAATATGATGACTACGCTTTCTCTATCATAAATATCCATGGTCCTTACACTGATAGAATTCCCTTTTCGGAAAACCTAAAAAGTGAAGGAGTTTTTAATGCCCCGTTAACGATCATTGGAGGAGATATGAATTTCACTCTCTCGATAAGAGAGGTTTTGGGAACTCATCCAAAATATGATCGACAATGTATTTTTTTTCTATCCTTTCTCGAATCTGTAAATATAATGGACATGGAACCTGTAAAGCTCACTCTAACTTGGAGAAATTTTTCAAAAGGGAGAGATGAAGTCATGAATGACTCGATAGATTCCTGGTAACATAATTTTTTTGGATAAGGGACTAAGATTCATTTCAAAAGTAGAATAAGGAGGGAGCTCGGATCATCACCCCATCTCTCTGTGATGGAGCCCTAGCCTTGTTTCCCCCTTCCCCCATGCGTCGTTAAAAATCAATAAAGTTTTGTTCAACGACCTTGATTTTCAAAACTTAGTCTCCTCATCTTGGAGGAATCTACAAGCTGACAACAATGAGCCCCTAATGATTCAATTTGAGAAAAATATGAAGAACACCAAAGCAAATATAAAGAATTGGATTCCAATATAGAAAGCCAAAAAAAAAGGAGATCTCTGAGATCGAAAATGATATTTCTAGACTTGGCACCAGACTGGATAAGGAACCCCATAGCCCAACTATATTGGAAGAATTAAGGGAATTGGAGAAAAAAAGAAACAAGTGGCTAAAACATGAAGAAGAGGAATCGAGACTTAAAATTCGAGCCCTTTGGATAAAAGTTGGGGACAACAACACTAAATTCTTCCATAACTTTTCCAACCAAAGAAAGAACCAAAACACTATTTGGGAGCTTAAGACTGAAGAAGGAATATGATTCAACTCCTTTATGGAAAAAGAGAGGCAAGGGCCTATCACTTTGAATCCCTCTTCTCGGCCCCAGAAGGTTGCCCCATTGATCCAAGTGGATATTGGTGGCCACTCACCTATTCCAATTGGCTCCTCTTGTTCGTTTTTAGTTCAACATGTTCTTATGTACTTCTTTGTAATTTTGGGTTCTAGACTTCTAGGGATATCTGAATCCCTACACATCTTCTAGGTGGATAGTGGTGGCCTCTCACCTAATCCAACTTGCTTATTTTGTATGTTTTCATGTCAGCACATCTTGTTGTACTTCCAAGGCCATTTTGGAGCCCTAAACTGTGTTTTTTTGTCTCTCCATAGTCAAACTGCAGACAAAGTTTGAGTTTGATGGTGTAATGTGTATTTCTATGAAATACCTTTCCAACGGGCTATCACGCACGTAAAACGGAGGTCGTATGCAAAAGTTGTGACCCTAGGAAGTTGAGGTACCAACTTACCCATAAGGGCCCACATGACTTTTGGTGTTTCACCAACTAGGGTTAGGTTTTTGGATGTCTATGGTTTTGTCATTCATGAGTATTATCAAAAAGGCCTTTGGAGCCTCATTGTAATCAGTATTATCAAATGGATGTGTGTAGCAGCCACATCTCTTCTCAGAGATAGCTACCTCAATTCGCGCAAGTGTTTCAGTTTTGCAGTTTTACAGTTTCAGCCTATTTCATTTACTCAATAAAATATATTGTTCACTAGATATTTGTATTGTTCTTCATATCTCTGTGTTTATTGTATTTAGTCTATTAATCAATTCATTCTGGTCCTAAATCTGGATCACCCATCCAAGAAATCCTTCAGGTAGTGGAAAAATTCCATCCTTTATTCTCTGAGGAAATGAGTCTTTCCCTTCTAAAAGAATTTTTAGCCAATTAGGTAAAAGCAACCCTTTTCTCAATGCAAAGTGGTAACATTCCAGGCCCGGATGGATTCCCAATGGATTTTTTTTAATTCTTCTATAACCTCTTAAAGGAATATTTACTCCTCATGATCAAAGAGTCTCAATATTCTGGATGAATTTTCGGCCCACTTAGCACAACCTTCTTGTGCCTTATCCCGAAAAAGAAGAAATTCGAAATGCTCGAGGACTATCGCCCAATCTCATATTTCAATGTGACTTACAAAATTATTACAAAAATTATTACATGTAGATTAAGAACTATCCTTAGTAAGATAATAAGTGATGAACAATTTGGGTTTCTACAAAATAGGCAGATTCATGATGCAGTGGCTTTAGCACAAGAGTCCATACATTCAGTTAAAGAAAAGAAACTTAAAGTTTCCTTCTTTAACATGGACCTGTCAAAAGCTTATGATCGCGTAAATTGGACCTTCCTTCGGCTAGTCCTCATCCAATTGGGCATGAAACTCAAAGTGGTAAAGTGGATAATGGGTGTCCTCAATAGTGCCTCTTTCACAATCTTGATGAACAGTGCCCCTTCTCCTTTATTCATAGCCTCCATAGGCCTTTTCCAAGGTTGTCCCCTATCACCTTTCATGTTCCTAATCATTGCAGAAGCCCTAAGAAGGATGCTAAAAGAGGCCATAATCGAAGGGCGGTTAAGATTCTTAAAAGTGATGGAAACAAAAACAATCTCTCATATTTTCTTCATCGACGACATCTGGGTAAGTATCTCTAAGGGACATGTCTTCCCTCAAAAAAACTTTGGACTTGTTTTGTAATGTGACTTTCATGAATATTAACCTGTAAAAGTCTTGTTTACTAACCAGTTTCTGTTCGGAGGCTGAAATAACCTCTTTTCTCCGCCTTTGGACTATCCAATACAAATATCTAGAGGAGGGGGTTAAATACTTAGGCTTCCACCTAAATCTAATAACCTAGATTTTACAAATAAGTTGTTTATGAAGTGACTCACTTTTAGAGAATAAGTAGGGATCACTTTTACAATGAAATTACTTTATAAATGAAAATTGCATGCAAAATAAATAACTTGAAATAAAATATTAAAGATACTTATAGTGATTCACTTATATAATTTAAGCGAAACACACTTTACAATGGATGCATAAACTCTTTCAAAAAAAAAAAAGACTTGAACTCAAGACCTTTTACTTAATAAATCAATTTTTAACTAGGTTAGTGCAAAACACATTATATTGTTAAGAAGGAGGATTGGGGGTGTTGTTGTTGTTATTGTGGAAGTGGTCTTTGAGAGCATGCTCATAAAAAAATATTTTCACACAAGAAAAAAAAATATTCTTGACAACAAAAATGGTTAGATATTGGTTCATTTATCCGTAAAATGAAATTTTTCCCTCTATTTTGTATTTACCAAGGTCGCATAGAGTGCACGGAAAATAGCATACGTAAACAAGAAAACATTTTTTTGTTATGTTTCTAATTTGCCAAGATCGCACAAAGTGTAGGGAAAAGAGAATACATAGATAGAAATGTTAGAAAAACAGGACCGTGGAGCAATAAAATAAAAGAAATGCGGAAACAAAACACAGAAGATACACAATACAATAGAGACACAGATTTACGTGGTTCACCCAGTGTGGGCTACGTCCACCAGATAAATTATCAGGTCCTTCCTTTATTATTATCCAGCATATGAATGGATACAACCTACAACAAACCCACTGTAACTTCCTCTTCTTTCTCTCACAGTCTCCTATCTCAGAATACAATATTCGCCATTAACCATAGCCGCAATACATTTCCCTCATAAAAGAGGGTTTCCTTCTAGGGAAAAAAACCCTAACATAATCTTTATTGTTAGATCTGTGACCTTATAATGAACGGTCCAGATTTACAATGAAATTACAATATACATTTACAAGGCAATTTTTCCTTCGGGGGCTTTCCCCCGAACCCCCGTTGGGGGCCCGCCTGCCCCCCGAGACCCCGCAAAGAGGGTACCCCCCCTCTCCACTCCCCCGCGTGGAAGAGTGTACATACTTCTGGGGTGTAAATACTTCATCGGGTATAAACACAGCTGAAAGTAAAAGACCTCTAAATCAGGAAGATAACCAGGCTCCACAACCAACAATCTCCCACTTGGAGACTGATCTCAACAACTCCACCATTGTTGCATATGTTGGACTCTGAACCTTCTTGGACCTGGCAAATTTCTCATCTTCATATTCATTCTTGAAGACCAACCAAAATTGAGCAGGAACTCAGTTTCTCCCTGGTTACTCCCTTTGTTAACATGTATGTAGGATTCTGGCTAGTGTGTATATTTTCCAACTTCAAATGTCCTTCTTCCAAGGTGGATCATATGAAGTGGTACCTCAACTGTATATGCTTAGTATTCGAATGGAAGGTTGAGTTCTTTGCAAGATGAATGGCACTCTCACTGTCATAGTACAACCTGCTATTCTCTTGCTTCTTTTCCAATTCCTCCATAAACCTCTGTAACCAAATCATCTCTTTACTAGCCTCTGTAGCAACAACATACTCTGCCTCTATTGTTGAAAGTGAAACAACCTTTTGCAGTTTTGAAATCCAACTTACTGTTGTTCCACCTATAGTAAACACATACCCCGTGGTACTCCTCCTGCTATCTTTATCACTTGCCATATCTGAATCAACATATCCTTGTAGAATAGTTTCTGAACCTCCAAAACATAATGCATGATTAGCAGTACCTCTCAAGTATCTGAGAATCCACTTTACGGCTTCCCAATTTTCTTTACCTGGATTGTTCATATATCTGCTCACAACTCCCACTGCATGTGCAATATCTGGTCTTGTGCAAACCATTGCATACATCAAGCTGCCAACTGCTGATGAATATGGGACCCTGGACATGTATTCTATTTCCTCCTATGTCTTGGGACACATTTCCTTAGTTAATTTGAAATGGCTGGCCAAAGGTGTACTAACTGGTTTTGCATTATGCATTCTACACCTCTCCAACACCTTCTCTATGTACTCACCCTGAGACAATGTCAGTTTGCGATTTTTCCTATCTCATGTTATTCTCATACCAAGGATTTTCTTTGTAGCACCCAAATCCTTCATTGCAAGTGAATTGGCTAATTTATTCTTGAGCACATTTATATCCTTCATATTAGACCCTGCAACAAGAATGTCATCTACATACAATAGCAAGATAATAAAGCTTCCATTTTCTAGCCTTTTAAAATAAACACAGTGATCAAAATGACATCTATTATAACCCTGTTTTGTCATAAACCTGTCAAACTTCAGATACCACTGCCTTGGAGCTTGCTTTAGGCCATATAATCTCTTCTTCAACCTGCATACCTAATTGTCCTTCCCTTTGACCTCATACCCCTATGGCTGTTGCATATAAATCTCTTCCTCCAAATCCTCATCGAGAAAATCTCTTTTTACATCTAACTATTCAAGATGCAAATATTCTACTTCCACAAGACTTAAAATAGTTCTAATTGAAGTCATTTTAACAATAGGAGAAAATATTTCATCAAAATCTATACCTTTCTTTTGTGCAAACCCCTTTACAACAAGTCTAGCCTTGTACTTCTTTTCTCCTCCATATTCTTCCTTCAACTTGTAAACCCATTTATTCTGCAATGCTCTTTTTCCTGCAGGCAACTGAACCAAGTCCCAAGTATGGTTATTTACCA
>SNQJ01S0002588.1:258788-271867 GCA_010110895.2 Picea sitchensis
TTTCCGTCGCATTTCCTCACTAAGGATAAAACCAACAACATCATCAAATTTTAAAGTATTTGAACCAGAGAAAAAGTTACTTACATCCATGACCAAGTTGTTCCATCTTTCTGGCAATGAGAACAAGATTAGAAGAGCCCTGACCTCATCATCAAAGTCCAATTTTAAAGAACTTAGTTGATTAGTAACCGTATTAAAATTATTTAAATGATCTGCAAAAGACCCACCTTCCAACATCTTCATATTAAATAATCTCTTCATTAGAAATACCTTATTGGATGCCGAGGGTTTTTCATACAATTTGGCCAATGCATCCATCAAACCCTTCATTGTCTTTTCTTTGGAAATATTGAAATCCACCGACGCTGCCAGGTTCAACCGTATCGTTCCTAGAGCCTTTCTGTCAAGAATCTCTCATTCTTCATCCTTCGTAGTCGTCGACTTCTTTGCTATTCCGCCCAATGGTAGGAATAGATCCTTCTGATATAAATAGTCTTCCATCTGCATCTTCCATAACTGGTAATTTTGGCCGTTAAATTTCTCGACCCTAAACTTTCCATCTTCCGACATTGCTCCCACTCGAACCAGGAACTCTCTTTTCCTGCAAGTTACCTTTCACTCTGATACCAATTGTTAGAAAAACAGGACCGTGGAGCAATAAAATAAAACAAATGCGGAAACAAAACACAGAAGATACACAATACAATAGAGACACATATTTACGTGGTTCACCCGGTGTGGGCTACGCCCACCAGAGAAATTGCCAGGTCCTTCCTTTATTATTATCTAGCATATGAAGGGATACAACCTACAACAAACCCATTGTAACTTCCTCTTATTTCTCTCACAATCTCCTATCTCAGAATACAATATTCACCATCAACCATAGCCGCAATAAATTTCCCTCATAAAAGAGGGTTGCCTTCTAGGGAAAAAAACCCTAACATAATCTCTATCGTTAGATCTGCGACCTTATAATGAACGGTCCAGATTTACAATGAAATTGCAATATACTTTTACAAGGCAATTTTTCCTTCGGGGGATTTTCCCCCGAACCCCCGCTGGGGGCCCGCTTGCCCCTAAACCCCCCAGTTGGGGGGATAGCCCCCCCGAACCCCGCAGAGGGGGTACCTCCCCTCTGCACTCCCCCACGTGGAAGAGTGTACATACTTCTGGGGTGTAAATACTTCATGGGGTATAAACATGACTGGAAGTAAAATACCTCTGAATCAGGAAGATAATCAGGCTCCACAACCAACAATTTCCTGAATAGATCTCTTCAATACTGGAGTATGAGTATCTTCTTCTATAGATTTTAATTCATTATCCTTAAACTCAACTCTATTTTCTCTAGTTTTTCCTCGCTTGGTAGGACTTCCCATTTGACAAAATATTTTATTTCTCTAAATACCACATCTCATCTATACACTATCTTCTTATTTTCTAGGTTCCAAAGCTTATAAAATTTCATACCATATTTATACCCAATAAAGATACACATTTCATCCTTTTATCCATATTACTCGTGTTTTCCTTTGGAACGTGAACATAGGCATCAAAACCAAATAAACTGAGATGTGTAAGAGATGGATTCTTATCAGTCCATACCTTGGGTGGATTTTTTTCATCCAACATTGATGAGGGTGATCAATTGACTAGGTAACATGTAATACCCACTTCATATGCCTAGAATTCATGTCTTGACCCGACACTACTGAGCATGCTCCTTTATTTTTGCATCAGTGTCATGTTCATCTTTTCTGCAACTCCATTATGTTGAGGTGTGTATGAAGTAGTCTTCTTCTTTTCTATACCACATTTCTTACAGAATTATTTGAATTCATTTCCACAAAATTCTCCACCATTATTTGTCCTCAATACCTTAATTCTCTTCTTTGTCTGATTCTCCAAAAGAGCCTTAAACTCTTTGAATTTTCCAAAGACTTTATATTTCTTCCCGAGGAAATAAATCCATGTATTCTTCGAGAATTCATCTATAAATGAGACATAATACACAAATTTTTCCAGTGATGGAACCGACACAGGTCCAAACACATCATTGTGCACCAACTATAAAATTCCCTATGCCCTCGTTGTACCAAACGAGAATCTTACCCAATTTTTATTCCCGTATATGAAATGTTCACATAAATCAAAATCCAGAGAGCAGTTAGACATACCTTCAACCATACCTTTACTATGTATAAATCGAAGGTCCTCCACTCTGATATGTATCAGTCTTTGATGCCACAACATAGTCTTTTCTCTAGAGACTGTAGGAGTTTTTTCTTCTTCAACTCCAATCTAAGGAACAACGAAAATATTGCACCCGTCACTGATAGTGCTTCCTAACATCTTATACAAAGTTCCAATTCGAGCTCACCTCAGCAATATCATTGCCCCTCGAACCATCCTGCAGGTTTCTTTCTCAAACACTGATTTTACCCCTGCATCATCCATTTTACTTACATAAACCAAATTTCTAGCCAACCCTAGGATGTGTAGAACACTAGGAAGTGTTCTAATCCTTCCATCTAAGAGGTTCAACTTGAATTTTTGTTTTCCTATGATTTTGGTTTTCAAGTCATCACTTAGGAAAACATCACCTCCATCATGTCTTTCATATTCTCAAAACCACTACTGGTGAGGAGCTATATGAAAGGATGCACCTGAGTTGACCAACCATTCCTCATGATCTTCATGTGTGCTTGAAGAAGCCAAATACACACATCCTCCTTCATCCACAAAGGTTTTTTCTTTGGTAGAAGGGGCATCATCAGATCCCTTACCTATCTCAACACTTTTGGATCTACATTGTTTCTTGTAATTCCCTTCTTTTTCACATCTTCTTCCTACCTTTAAAAACATTTCAGTAGATTTATATCTTCCCCTAGATTTATATCTCCCACTTGAGGACTTACAACTATTTTTTTCATGGGAGCATCCTCTTTCAAATAAGGAATCTGTGCTCTGGATTTCCATATTTTTCCTCCTCATTTCCTCCGACAACAAGGATGAGACCACATCATATAAATTTAAAGTAATTGAATTACTACCTATGGCCACAACCAGACTATCCCACAAGTCTAGTAAAGAGCACATTAAGCTAATACACTTATCTTCATCGAGAATATTAATATCAATAGATAATAATTGAATTACCACAGTAATGAAGGCATTTAGATGCTCTGTCACTGAGCCTCTGTATTTCATCCTTGGGTTGTACAACTTCTTCAACAGGAACAATTTGTTTACCAGGGACTTATACTAATACAAATCCCCTAACTTATCCCATAATGTTTTGGATGTAGCTTCCCCTGACACATTCAATAATACTAAATCTAAGAGATATAACCAGATTGTGCTCTTCGCCTTTCAATCCAAATTATCCTAGTCTTTTGTTGACATTTATCTAGGTGCAGTACCTCGATCCATAATGATCTATTAATATTTTTCCACCAACATATCTTCCATATTGAGCTTCCACAAATCAAAAAATTGCCCATTAAATTTTTTGATCTTTATTTTTGAACTTCTCGCCATTTCTTTTCATGGCAAGAATCGATACCACATAGCTCCCATTGTAACAAGGTTTATCACATACCTGAGCCAAACCCTTAGCCACAAAGGTCTCCCCCTTAAGCCAATAACTTCTTTGATACCAAATGTAGATTTTAACCTTGTACAATTAATTACTGCAAGTGGATTCTTAATAAAAATAGAAAAGATACAATGACACACACACATTACATAGATATTTTTACCCTAGAAACCCAAACCGGGAAAACCAACAACATGTTTAGAGTCACACCTCTAATTATTTATTCATCATTTTCTTCTGTTAGGATGTTTAGACACTTAGGAGTTAGTTAATATTAACTTGGTCTAATGTGTCATTAGGTAAAAGTGTGTCTCTTTAGTATGCATTAGTATGCAACATTTGCAGTTAGGTAATATGATGGTCACGATATGTTCCTAACATAGAGTGTTCTGACGACTCATATTCTCCTTGATCTTAACGACTACATTGATCCATGGCTTAACACCAAATTGGTCCATGATCTCTATTTAAAGAGCATGGAGGGTCATTTGCCGCTGATTGATTGTGAGAACCTCTCTTGTAAATTTCTTTGTTTATGTTTTCCCAATATAAATCCATTTCAGTCAGATCCAAAGGTATAAAGCCTGAATATGCCCTTTTAAATTTTTAAAGAGACAATATTTTGGTTTTATTTTGGTTTTCTGTTTTTTATTTCCGAGTTTCTACTCTTTTCTATCTGTGTATGTTCTTTTCCATGTGCTCTTGGCGATCTCTGCAAATCAGAAATAGAATGGAAAGGGTTTTCTTGTCTACGTGTTTTATTTTTCGTGCACTCTATGTGACCTCGGTAAATCAGAAATAGAGGGAAAACTTGCATTTTCTAGGTAAGCTAAACGATATCTAACCCTTTTTGTCATGGAGAATACTTTTTTTTTCTTATGTGAAAAGAATTTTTTATGAGCATGCTCTCAAAGGTCGTCTTCCACAACAACAACAACAACAACACCCTGAATCCTTCTTCTTAACAACTTATTTTTATATTTCATCAAATTATAATTTTATTACTAWGTTATTT
The DNA here is from genome assembly GCA_010110895.2 of Picea sitchensis. NCBI lineage: Eukaryota > Viridiplantae > Streptophyta > Pinopsida > Pinales > Pinaceae > Picea > Picea sitchensis. The sequence goes on from SNQJ01S0002588.1 coordinate 263,405, forward strand.
ATCTTGTTTATAATTTTTGCCTCATGTGATTCCTAATCTAATTGATAATTTTATTTAAAATAACCTTGTTTAATATACTTCTACACTTAATGTTGCTAGCAACTTTGTAGTCCAATTGTTTCGAGGCCTTATTTAGAACTAAGATGATTAATCAAATAATGTTTTATTCTCATTCTACTAAATTGAATAAATTATAACTTTATTGGATAATTGACTTGCTTGATCCTCCCCAACTTATTTTTGAACTTAGCACAAATATGAGAGCATATGAGATCATGTAGATTGTCTTAAAAAAATTTCATATCCTAGTTTCCTATAAGCACTAAGCTACATGTCTTATACCATGTAAACACAATTGCACTCCTAAAAATATGACAAAAATCATCTCCATGCTCCTTATAAATAATGTACACTACTTGCTCCAAATTCCTCCATATTAGGGTCTATATTCGCAAAAGAAAGATTTATGAGCTAGTCTACAACTAAATATCATTTTTTATATCATCTGTGTAGAGAAAGGCATTAATGCAAGACCTATATTCCATGATCATTAGTCAAAGTGACCAATTGCTCATGAGATTGAATAGTCTGATTAGCACCCACTACGTTGAGTTAAATGTCTCATGAGCTTGAATAGTCTAGTTAGCACTCATTCCAATAGGCGAATCACAAAGGTGAATACATGGGGTTTAAACTAGCGAAATGAATCACATAGCATCAATCATCACCTTTGAGGCTTGCACCTACTAACCAAGACTTCTTGAGAAGGTAAGTTCCCATCCGAGCACACTTAACCATGGAGTTATTTCCTATAGTGAAAAACACTCAACTTGCTACCATATTTGAAAAACCATAGCAAGTATTGTTCTTTAAGAATTATTTATTTAGAGCTCCCTAGGATCTTTCTTTAACAATTTGCGAGGCTTTTGTATTCCAAGATATGAAAAATCATTTTTGGTATTATTTGCATAGAGAAAATCATTAGTGCATCACCCATCTCCCATGAGGATTCATTAAAATGATTAACTTCTCATGACCTTAAATAGTTCACTCAACATTCGTTGCATTGGGTGATAATATGTAAAAGTGGAAGTCCCAATATATGATGGCATCGTCAAGGTTGAATCCCTAGTAGATTGATTGGGAAAAATAGAATGTTACTTTGGGTATGAGAAGGTTGAATATCCTCAAAGAACAAAGTTCACAATCACAAGGTTGAAGAGACATGTTGTATATTTTAATCTTATATAATAAATTATTGTAAATGTATTCTTAATAAAAACATAAAAGATGCAATGACACAGAAACACATTACACAGATTTTTATGCTGGAAACCCAAATTGGGAAAACCAACAACCTATTTAGAGTTGCACCTCTAATTTTCTTTTATCATGTTCTTCATTGTTTACAATACAATATATGTAGGATCTCTTGGAATCCAAAACCCCTAATCCATTGGCCCCAATCAGTCAACAACCCTAATTCCTTAAATGGAATTAGAAAACTATCAACGCAAACCATGTGTCGATGATGAATGGGAATGAAAATGTAATAGAAATAAAAAAGGGGAAATTATAACTATGTTCCTATGTCAGAAGTGGGACTTGAACCCACACCCTCTTACAAGGACTAGAACTTGAGTCTGGGGCCTTATACCACTGGGCCATTCTTACCAAAAAAAATATATATATTGCAAAAAGTGTGTACAATTCATGAAAACAAATGAATTTGTAATGCATGGGCCTATAAATTTTGTGAAACAAAGTCAAATTAGGTTTAAGACAACAAAGTCTTGATGTGTGATCAACTCAATTCATATAGAATAAGACCGTATAAGGACAACTGATGACATGATAAGTGAAATCTTCTTAATTAAAATTAGAATTAATTACATTTAAAAGAACTCATTGAAAAGAGTAAGAGATTGTAAATATATTTCAACTAAGGGGTCGATTTCATGGACTTGGTCCATGAAACATCATGACTTTGATAATGAACATTTATAATTTTTCATCTCTTAGAACATCTCCACATTGCATATTCAACAATTTAAATATATAGTTTCAAAGTTCTATTAAAAATCTTGCCAATTTTGTAAGGATAAAATATTAGAAAAAGATATTGTTTTCTTCTGGAACAACTTATTTTTATATTTCATCAAATTAGAATTTTATTACTAAATTATATATCTTGTTTATAATTTGTGTCTTGGTTGATTCATAATCTAAGTGATAATTTCACTTAAAAGAACTCATATTTAATATAGTTCTATACTTGATGTAGCTAGCAACTTTGTAGTCTAGTCTAATTGTTTTGAGGTCTTATTTAGAACTAAGATGATTGATCAAATAAGGTTTTATTCTCATTCTACCCAATTGAATAAATTAAAACTGTATTGGACAATTAACTTGCTTGATCCTCACCGACTTATTTTTTAACTTATCACAAATATGAGAGCATATGAGATCATGTAGCTTATCTTAAAAAAAATTCAAAGCCTAGTTTCCTATAAGCACTAAGCTAGATGTATTATAACATGCAAATGCAATTGCACCCCTGAAAATATGATCAAAATCATCTCTATGCTCCTTGTGAATAATGGACACTACTTTCTCCAAATTCCTCCATCTTAGGGTACTATATTTGTAGAAGAAAGCTTTATGGGTTAGTCTGCAACAAAATATCTCTTTGGGGATTATTCGTGTAGAGAAACACATTAATTCATGATCTATATTCCATGAGAATTAGTCAAAGTGACCAATTTCTCATGAGTTTGAATAGTCCAATTACCACCCAGCACATCAAGTGATATTTCTCATGAGCTTGAATAGTCTAGTTTGCACTCATTGCACTAGGTGAATCACAAAGGTGAATAAGTGGGGTTGAAACTAGCGAAATAAATCACATAACATCAATCATCACCTTTGAGGATTGCACCTACTAACCAATACTTCTTGAGAAGGTCAATGCACATCTGAGCACACTTAAGCATGGAGTTATTTCCTATAGTGAAAAACATTCAACTTGCTACCCCATTTGAAAAACCTTAGCAAATATTGTGCCTTATGAATTATTCATTTAGAGCTCCCTAGAATATTTCTTCAACAATTTGCAAGGCTTTCATAGTCCAACATATGAAATATCATTTTTGGCGTGATCTGCATAGAGAAAATCATTAGTGCATCACCCATCTTCCATGAGCATTAGTCAAAATGATTAACTTCTCATGAGCTTAAGTAGTCCACTCAGCATTCATTGCATTGGGTGATGATACGTAAAAGTGGAAGTCTCGATATATTATGTCATCGTGAAGGTTGAATCCCTAGTAGATTGATTGGGAAAAATATAATGTTACTTCGAGTATGAGAAAGTCAAGAAGATCATCAAAGAAAAAAGTTCACAATCACAAGGTTGAAGAGACATGTGACACTATGGTAAGAGTTTGTGTAGCAAGAGAGAACACACAATAAAATGAAGAAGAGATCAACATTGAGTAAGATGGTCCAAAAGTTGTGCCAAAAATTCTTGCGAGAGGATTATACACATACACTATTCAAACAAGTGTAGAACCTTCGATGTAATGAGTAGAGTGTGCAAGGTGTTGATATTTGTTGTTGATATGTAGATATGTGTTGGACATCAAGAAGAAAAATTAACGAGTTTTGAGGTACATGAATGGTATGAAATTCACCATTCAAAATGAGATAATCCTATATAATATGAATTCTATTGAAGAATCATACCAGTCATAATTTAAGTTGAGGATATGCTAGCACATAATTCTAGCATAAAGAATTTTGGTCAAAATAGATGTTGTGGCATGAGAGGACGAAATGAAACACACAAAGGAGAGGATGTGCATGGATAAAAGACTATTAATGTCAAAGTATATGTGTGTGCACATGTGCAATGCAAAGGTCAAAAATAATTTAGAAGTCATGGGTATGGTCACATGCAAAGAACCATTTATTGTTACACCTAGAAAGATGAAAGGAAATTAAATTGTTTGAATGTCAACAAAGGAATGTTGTGAGGAAACATTCAATAGCCTGGTTACTATAGGGAGAGGAGTGTAAGGATATACCATCAATCACATCAACAACACTTGAATGAGGATAGAACTCAATGATGCATAGAGGTATGTTTGCATAGGAATAATAGATACCAATCAAAGAAACATGATTGAGGAATAATATCTTCATAATCATTTATATAATTAGGAGGTAAGGGTTGCAAGTTCATAATGTATTTTGGTTGCTCATAGAACATGGTCACTACATAAACGGTAGAAAAGTTGTGGTTAACAAGAGAACATCACCCTCGAGCCTCAACTATACACCATTGTTAGTTTGGTTCCATAAGGGTTATGAGGCCTAATTGTTATAAATCAATGTAAAGTTTCTTTTGAAATATTGTGTGATCACATTTCCATGGATGCTCTCATCATTTTTTGTTGGGAGAACATGGCAATTGACGGGTGCGTAATGCATGATGTAAGGAAGACCAACACATACAATATCATGAAGGATGGTAAGTGCATAAAGTCATTGCCAATAAAGGATGGTGAAAAAAAATTTGTTGGTGACAACAAAGGAGTTCATAAGCACATTGAATGAGACTAAAGAATGCTACATGTGGAGAGGAAAGTTTTGGGACATGTGACACAAGATCATGAAGAGAAAATAAACCACAATAGAAATGAAGAGGAGAATTGAACATGGTATTCATTTGATTGTGCACACTAGATTGACTTGATTATGCACACAAGTTTCTTGAATCAAATTGTTCATGAGTCCCATATAGAGTGCATAATTAAATAGGCAAGTAGTTGATTTCTTATAAATGGCTTGATAAAAGAAAGTTTTAACCCATGCATGATTCACATGTAGTTTTAAACCCGATAACATCAAATAAAGATGGAAAATGTGTATTTAAAGATAATAGAGTGTTGAATAAGATATTAATCTAGTATTATTTTATGTTATCAAGACTTTATGACTTGATGTATAGTTTATGCGGAACAATATAGTTTTTCATGATTGATTCAAAAAGAATATACAATCATATCATAATTATAGAAGGAGATGTGTACAATTGCATTCAATACCAAGTATGGATTGTATGAATGGTTGGTTATACCATTTTGGATTATCAATGTGCAAAGTACATTCATTCAGTTAATGAATGAAGTGTTGCAATTGTACATTAGTTTGTTTATAGACATGTATCTAGATGGTATTTTGAATTTCAACAAAAATAGAGTAGAGCACATTCATTTAGTTAATGAATGAAGTGTTACAACTGTACATTAGTTTGTTTATAGACATGTATCTAGATGGTATTTTGAATTTCAACAAAAATAGAGCAGAGCATATGAGATTGGTATTTGAAGCATTGACCAAAGAACAATGCGTGAGTGAATATGAAAACGTGTGAGTTCATCAAGGACACCTTGATGTATCTTGGGTTTATTGTGATCCAAGGACCTTTGCACATGGAATCAAAGGAAATCAAATCTATTTTGGATTGGCCTACACTAATGAGTGTTATTTTATGTAAGGAGTTTCTACCGTATTGAGAAAGTTTACCAGTTCATTAAGGGATTCAACAACATATATATACCAATGGTTGTGTATGTGGGATTGAGTATTTTCTTGGGAGGGATGAGAAAAAAAGGACTTTGATTTGTTGAAGCATAAGATCATTGAAGCATTGGTGTTGGCATTGCTTGATTTCAATAAAGTATTTTGGGTTAATTGTGTCTATGAGGGAACTAAAATCAATGGAGAAAAACCTTCCACAATAGTACTGGATTAATGTAAAGAAAAACAAAATGAGGATGGATTAATATATATATATATATATATAATGTTATTTTTTCTATTTCTTAAAAAAAATAGGCTTTGTGCCTACTTGAGGTTTTTTCACTTGCAATTTTGTTTATCCCGAACATTTAAAAAAAGTCCACTTTTTCAGTTTTGTTTTTTCTTTTTTTATGATTTTTTTACAACGATGTAAGATTTCAAGGTTTATGTATGCAATGGTACTGATTGTCAGGGCACAATCTCAAAATAGTTATAAGATTTTTTTTACAATGGTATCAGTTGTCAATGCCACAATTTCAATCAAGTTGTAATTTTAATCCCTCCCCTACCCTTCAAAAAATGGGTGCTACTAGGAGCACCACTTTAATGTTTTGTCTACAAAAATATCGATTGTGAAGGACATGTCTTAAAACTAGTTATAATTTTAATTCCCCCCCCCCCGATCGACACACAAAAGAAGGAAACAAAATGGTGCTACTTGTGGCACCACTGTTCGATTCGAGGGTTGATTTTGGTGTTTTTCACCCAAAAATATGGGTTTTTAGGGATAGAGTTCTCATTTTGAGGTCAATTGTTGGATTACTGAGAGGGGGGTGAATCATTAATAGAGAAATTTAATCCTTTTTAATCATATAATCCAAGTGTTATATCAATGAAGCATTATCATCCAATAACTACAGAGTAAATAAGTAATGAACAAATGAACAAACATACACATACACAATACACCAGTGTTTTACGTGGAAACCCAAATCAGGAGAAAACCACAAAATACTTTTTCTTATATGTCTTGAACAATTACATTCATTGGAAGCACCAACTTCCTTTGTTTTCTAGCTGCAACTGGCAGGAGGGTCCAACCCCCTAGTTTCTCAAGCTACAACCTGAGGGAAGCTCCAACTCCCCAATTCTCTGGCTACAACCAGAAGGAGGCTACAACCCCCCATGTTCTCCGACTACAACCGGAAGGTGGCTACAACCACCTATCCTTGCCCCGTCCTGCCACCCTGAAGTAGAAGTAGAATGATGGAACCACTGACAACCTATCACTGTGAGATATACAGTTGTAAACCTGTACCAATAAATCTGAACCATGCATCAACCTATACCTCAACCTGTAATCAACTTGTACCATAAACAAGTGCATCAACCATGCACCAACCTGTACCAAATAACCTGTAATCAACCTGCGCCATAAACAANCACTGTGAGATATACTATTGTAAACCTAAACCAATAAATCTGAACCATGCATCAACCTATACCTCAACCTGTAATCAACTTGTACCATAAACAAGTGCATCAACCATGCACCAACCTGTACCAAATAACCTGTAATCAACCTGCACCATAAACAAGTGCATCCAACCATGTACCAATTATGTACCAATCATGTGTCAACTACTCATCAACTATGACTCATCAATATGTACCAAAATCATCAACTATACACATCATGTATGTGCCAACTCATCAACTACTTGTCTCAACCATGTACTCAACATGTACCTCAACCAAAACCCCTCATCAATTTCATCATCCAAAACTGATTTGTAGCTCTGTAATAGACCTGGTGTATATGATCACATTCCTACAAACCTTCCTTAACTTCAACAACAAGAGTCTAGCATTTTCATCAAACGTTTCTTTAGTCTCACATGCCTAGTTTTGGATTAGTCAACAACCCTAACTTGAAGTAATCATAACTTTGTACCTGCAATGTATAAAGATCTGAAACTGGTAAAAAATTTTCTTCAATTTGTTTTATGCAATTCCTCCAGGTGTCACTACTTGGAACCTCTCATAAAAGGAGTTATAGCAAAAATGACATACCTTGTTGAATTCTGGCTTATTCTAGAGAGCGACCTTGTAGAGCGTTCCCCGCATAGAATATTTGTTGAACTGATCTAAAACTATTAAAAAGAATACTACAGACTGTTCCCTAACCAACAGATTTTATTTCACTTAATTTGGATCTGTTATGTTGAAGTTATGTTGTTTTTACCCGAAACACTTGTTTTTGACTAGTTTCAGGACTAACCACAAACCCTATTTTCCACGGGCTGTAACTCCAAAAATACAATGACCCACGAGCTGAATTTTTTACCACAAATACTTGGATATGTTTTCTCAATGTCATATCAATTTCACGGTCTAAATCATTATATAAAAATAGTTATAGCGAAAATAGTGAGATGACCTGTAAATAACATACCTTAGAAATCACCATCAAAAGAATTTATCCTTCCTTGCATTTCAACCTTCTTTTCTTCACCTTCCCTCATAATTTCAGCTTAGATATCCTTGGTTACCTTATAAAACTATAGATATTCAATATTCTAAAGTGTTATTAAAATGAGAGAGCCTTGCCTCTTATTTATACTCTCCAAGTAGCTTCCTTAAAAACATCTTCTAGGTCACCTGGTCCCACTTTCCTTATTTTAGGGTTAACCCACTTCTAATTTCTTCATTAAATTTATTATTGAAATAATTCATTTTGTATTCACTTTGAATTATAATACACTCATTACTTCACTTTATTGTTTACCTTTTAAAATCTCTTAAACCACTTTGACTACTTTGACCTTTTGGGGCTTCTATATGACATATGAGGGTCCTCCAACTTCGTAAGGCCAT
>SNQJ01S0002588.1:271917-281987 GCA_010110895.2 Picea sitchensis
GGAGTTATGTGACGTTCCACATACCACCAGAAATGGAATGACATTTAATATCCATATAGAATATTATTATCTGAAAATATATCATAAATCATATTGTTATCCATCAAACAAACTTGGGTCCATTAACCAAACATGGGGTTTCCAACTTCTCATGGCCATAACTCTCTAACCGTGAGGAGTTATGTGATGTTCCACATACCACCAGAAATGGAATGACAAGAACTATCCATATAGGATAGTTTACCTGACAAATGCATTATCCTTCATCTCATTATTCCACAATTAAGCATGGGTTCTCTTACTCCGCAAAGCGTCTTCCCATGAGGTATTTCACCATAAGGGGACCACTTTGGAGTTCATCCATATTTACCTCTCATCAACCATGACAAGACAATAATGAGTCATATTTACATCAAACAATATTGGGTCCATTAACCAAACCTTTGTGTTGCGGGGCTTTCTTCAAAGGTTGACATCAATGACAACCAACCTTAATCAACATCAACAATTCTCATTAAGTTGGTAACATGGATGTGGATGTAATTCTTCTAAAGGCACATTGATCTAAGTACTTGCATTTTCATGGAGGTATATGCACCAACACTCAGATATGAGATCCTTTGGATAGTTGAGGATCAACTTCCATAGAGATCTATAAAATCGGCATATTCAAGATCTTTTTCACACCACTCGGTTTTTTTTTTATGCGGGATTCATTACAATCATTATATATAAAAGTATTGTATGAACTTTCGATTGTTGTCCCTGCTCAATTATCGATGCTCTCCTCTTCTATGTTTCTTCCAAGCACTCGATAACCACTAGGATCTTTCCCTCAAGTTTCAATTGGTTGGTTCTTAAAGAGCATATTTTTGTTTCAATATTTCTAAAGCACATCAAGGATATACAAAGCATGTAGGGTATGTTTGGGAAAGTATTTCTTGTTTTCTATTATATATAGTAAACAATAATTAAAAAAAAAACAATTGATTTGGCTTTGAAGTCGTAGACCAAGGTTTTATTTCCCTTTGGTGCCTTGTTATTGGTGAAAATATTTGTTCATAAGTGAATTCGAGATTGTTCCTTCTCTTCACAAGCGATACAATATCTCACTAAGTAGATCAATTATAGAGATCATATTTTGCATTGTTTGAGTTATATAAAAATAAATTTGGCATTACACAAACACGATTTGGTGTTTATTTTGTATCTTGTATTAATAAGATGGAAGAATCAAGGATTATTGAGCTCTCCTGACTCCCCATAATTATCAAATGTGGAAACTCAAGATGAAATCATTGCTGCAAGCTAAAGGAATTTGGAAAATGTTAGTTTGAGGCTCAACCAATGTTTACCAAGGAAATCAAGAAATTTTCCTATCAAAACAAACTGGATGAAACCATGGGTTTGATTGGCTTGCATGCTTTAAATAGTTCGTTGTTTCATATTATTGACTGTAAAACTCCAAAATCAAGTTAGGGCAAGTTGGCTTCCTTATTTGGTAAAGTCAATTAATCGTGTTCTCTGCAGTTGGAAGGAAAATTTCCATCACATGTAGCTAATGAGCATGCATCCATTGAATATTATCTTTCCAAATTCAGGTTACTAGTGGCACAACTGAAAGGGTGTGGAAAAACTAAATCATATGAATAGTTCCTTTTCCTAGTTCTCTTTGAGCTAAAAGGCCTTTTTTCAGGTATTTTATTGTACATGTTATTCTACTATGGATGCACTGGGAGATGAGTTTAAAATGATTTATTTTGATATTTTCTATGAGCATCTTACCATGGAAGATTCTAAGCTTATGCAATTAGATTCTTTTTATATCTCTAAGAATTAGGATCTTGTGGCTCAAGCCTCCAAAGTTAATCACAAAACTCGATATAAATAGAAGAAAGATTTTTCTCAGGTTGGTGAGTCTCCCTCAAAGCCTCAATAGAAGAAAAAATCCTTTTCTCCATCTTCCAAGTCCAGTGAGTCTTCCTCCAAGACAAGGAAGAAAAATTCAAGTGAAACTTGCAGTTTTTGTGGAAGACTTGGGCATGCCGAATCCAAACACTAGTTGAAGTTTGAAGATTTGAATGAAGCCATCCAACAACAAAAAATTCTAGTGCCCAAAACTTAATCATTTGGTAAATGACATGCTTTATCTTCTCAAGCCTTATATGTGTCTTCAGATAGATGGATACTTGATTCTAGTTCATTACACCATATGGTTCAAATTCATGAGTTGTTTCCTTCCACATCCGATTGTAACATTTCACTGATTGCAGTTGGAGACTCTACATAGCTTTATGATTTAGGATCATGCACGATGCAATTAGATGATGGGTGGATCAATGATGTTCTTCTTGTTCCTGACATCTCTCCCAATCTACTTTATATTTATTAGATCTATCATTCTAGTGATGGGAAAACAATATAGTTTTCCCCAAATGATGTAATTATTAGAGAACTACATAATCTAGACATCATGGTTACCTCTGGAAAAATTGATCATAGTTCTCGATTGTATATGTTTGATTGTTTTGAGCCTTACTTTGATTCCTCTTTCATTACACATGTTGATTCTTTGAGTAGAATTTGACATGAAATATTTGGACATCCAAACTACAGGTATTTGCAACAACTGAGAACACAAATTTGGTGCTTTGTATTCCTAAAGTTTCTTTTACTGGTGGAGTTTGTCCAGGTTGTTTTATTGGAAAACAACAACAATATCCTTTCCTAAAGGAAAGGCATTGCATAATACATCACCTATTGAGTTAGTACATAGTGATCTCATGTCATTTCTGACTCATTCATTTTTAGGGGCTAAGTATGCACTCACATTTATTGATGACTTCTCATATCACTCTTGGGTGTACTTTCTTAAGTACATGAGCGAGGTCTTTGTTACTTTTAAGACCTTCAAGGATTTTGTTGAGAAGTAGTCCTCTCTTTCTATCAATAAACTATGCATAGATAATGGGGTGGAGTATGTCAATTAGGCATTCAAGAATTTTTGTAGAGAACATGGAATTAAATTTCAACACTCTATTCCCCACACCCATCAACAAAATGGAATTGTTAAAAGAAAGAACCATACACTAAAAGAGATTTCAAACTACATGATTTAGTTTGAAAACATGGAACCTTCTTTCGGGGTTGAAGCAATGAATTGTGCCAATAACATTCAAAATTGGATGCCTCATAGGGCAGTGCTACATATGACTCCAGAGGAAGCTTGGAGCCATAGTAAGATTTATGTATCTACTTTTAGATTATTTGATAGTCTAGTGTGGGCCTTAATCCCAAATGAAAAGCTCAAATCTATGGAGAAGAAGAGCTAATCACCAATATTTGTTGAGTACTATGAGGATATGAATACATATAGGTTATTTGATCATATTGAAATGATGTCTTGTTTCTGTTGGATGGTTGGTTTGTACAATTGGTTTTCATTGATGTAAACCCTTGGAGAGGTCTAGAGATGTTGGAAAGTTGTATGATCGAGATTGATGGTAAGTTAGTTGGGTGCATTTGATGTAGTGTACATGTAGCCCAAGAGGTGTAGTTAAGGAACCTGAGTTTGTATAGGAATAAAGACGTGAAGATCAATGAATTTTCAGGTAAGACTATCATAGATGGATAGTACACGTCATTTCGTTTCCGGTGATATGTGGTATGTCACATAGTTCCTCACAGTTGAAGAGATATGACTTTGTGAAGTTGGAGGACCCTTATGAGTTATCTAGAAGCCCCTATAAGGTCAAAAAAGAAGTCAATTATTCTAGAAGCTTCTAGAAATCCATCAAGAAGTTTACTAGTCAAAGTGGTTACAACTAGGAGTTAATTAAGGGTAAATTTGTTGAAATAAAAAAGTAATTAAAAATAAATTAGTTGCAACAAGAAGTGGTGAGTCTATTAATTATGGGTAAAGTAGTTGCAACAAGAAAGTGGGTTAGCCCTAAAAGAGGAAAGTTGGGTAAAATAGTTATAAGATGACCCGTAAAGGAAGACACTTGGAGAGTATAAATAAGAGAGAAAGAGACTCCCATTAGCACCTATTGAGTACATTGAATATATATCTTGTGAAAGGTTTATTGCAGGTACTCATTGATATATCTAAAGTTGTGCAATTCTAAGTTACTGAAGGAAAGTTGATGACAAATTTTTGCAGTTGCAGTAGAGAGTGATAAAATCACGAAAAACCCTGATTAGGGTCATACCCACGGGTCGGACAATAAACATCCTGCGATGCATCCCCGTGAGATGCCTATAGTCTGTCACGCGAGTCCCTGCTAGAAAACCCCTTTCGTCATGTGANGAGAGAAAGAGACTCCCATTAGCACCTATTGAGTACATTGAATATATATCTTGTGAAAGGTTTATTGCAGGTACTCATTGATATATCTAAAGTTGTGCAATTCTAAGTTACTGAAGGAAAGTTGATGACAAATTTTTGCAGTTACAGTAGAGAGTGATAAAATCACGAAAAACCCTGATTAGGGTCATACCCACGGGTCGGACAATAAACATCCTGCGATGCATCCCCGTGAGATGCCTATAGTCTGTCACGCGAGTCCCTGCTAGAAAACCCCTTTCGTCATGTGAGGCAGTTTCAGATATGACGATTGAGGGGTGGTTCAGGTTGTTGAGGCTGAGGTGAGACTACAGGAAGTTTGATAGTGGTCAGGTACAATAGATCTATCTATAGGATCAAAATGTATGTTATATGCTTGTTTGTAGTTGGATGTTGGTGATTGTGTGGGATATGGTCATGGGAGGTTGAGCATTTTCCCTGGACGGACTATTGGTTGTATGGTATATGTTGCATGAGGCAGATCTATAGAGGTACATTGTTGGTACTCTTGTTGATTATTGTTGGCACACTTTATTGGATATATGTTTTAGTCATATCTTGTATCCCTTGGTACATGTTTGAGGGTTTTTGGTTGAGGTGTCTTGTTGAATATTTTGGTACATATTGAGGTTGCATAATAGTGAGAGTTTGATGCATGGTTGATGTGAGGGTTCACTATAAATGGTTTGTGGATGTTTGTATATGTATGGCACATGATTAGAGAGACATAGTTGTACATGGTATGAGCTATACACTTGTGACAATTGGTATGAGATCTATGTGATCAAATCTGATTGATTGATGAGATTAATGTGATAGATTGTTGACATACATGGTTGATGTGCATGGTTGGCACATGATACGGTACATGATTGATACTTGGTATAGTTGATGCACTTGTTATGTTATGTGGTTGATGGTATAGGTTGAGGTACATGTTTGGTGCATTGTTGATGCAATTGTTATGGTACATGGTTGATGGTACAGGTTGAGGTACAAGTTGATGCATGGTAAAGGTTGTTACTTGGTTGAGACACATATCTTGTGATGGTATGTGGCGATCTTGGTACATGCTTGGTAGAGGCATGTGTTGGCGTTGTTGAGCATATGATTTGAGATATTCTCTTGGTAATCTTGGCATGAGTTTCATGCGAATGAGAGTGGATCTAGTTTCATGGATGAGACAATTATTGGTTGGAATGGTTGTTGTGACAGTGGTTGATGTGATAGTGACAGTGACAATGGAGGATGCATGCACTTCTTCCTAGTCACCATTTCTATTGGTTGTTCTATGCATTTAATTTGGGGGGTTGTCATTTTCTTACAATCAGTACCAAAATGGTGTTACTCATGACAAATGTTGCACTTGAAAGGGAGTTCATAATCCAATATTTAAAGGTGAAACTAGCTATCTAGGTTCGCTTGGATAGCCTCTAGAAACCCCTTTCTTTAGATCAACTTTGACATATATCCTAGGATAACGGTATTAGCAAGCCTTTTCAACTACGTTATCCAAGGATTTCCCAATGCCCCAAGAGGTTAGGTTTTCGATGGAAAATAGTATGGGTGGGAGGAAAACCCTCAGTAGGACCATATTGAAAATGTGACTCTATGACCTAGGGATTAGAAACCACTTTCATTGTCATCTCTCTGGCGTCCTTAATCTCCCCTCCATTTTTGTCCGCCTATAGCTGGCTTTTCATAAATAAATAAATCTCATCCGCCTATAGCTGGCTTTTCATAAATAAACAAATCCCGTCAAATGAGGTTTAAGCCAACGACGCCTTGATGGGAAATCAGCTCAGGTCATATAGAATAAGACCATAGACGAACACCTGATGACAAGATAAGAGAAATCTTCTTAATTAAAATTAGAATTAATTACATTTAAAAGAGCTAATTAAAAAGACTAGGAGATTGTAAATGTATTTCAACGAAGGGGTCGATTTGATGGACTTGGGCATGAAACATCTTGAATTTTATAATGAAAATTTATAAATTTGCATCTCTTAGAACATTTCGGCATTGCAGATTTAACAATTTAAATATATAATTTCAAAGTTTTGTTAAAAAACAAACTTGTTAATTTTGTAAGGATAAAATATTAGAAAATAGATAGTGTTTCCTTTGGAACAACTTGTTTTTATATTTCATCAAATTAGAATTTTATTACTAAATTATCTATCTTGTTTATAATTTGTGTCTTGTTGATTCATAATCTAAATGATAATTTCACTTAAAAGAACCTAATTTAAAATAGTTTTATACTTAATTTAGTTAGCAACATTGTAATCCAATTGTTTCGAGGTCTTATTTAGAACTAAGATGATTGGTCAAATAAGGTTTTATTCACATTCTAATAAATTGAATAAATTAAAATTTTATTGGACAATTGATTTTCTTGATCCTCCGTAACTTATTTTTGAACTTATCACAAATATGAGAGCATATAAGATCATGTAGATTGTCTTAAAAATCTTTCAAAGTGTAATATCACCTTCCATATGACTAAGATTGGGAAGACTTGGTAGCCTAGTTGTTCCCCCTAGGCTATAGTCTCACTAAAATGGGACTAAGGGGGGCAAATTATGTCATTAAGGTGCTAAAGTCTAATTATTAAATTGACATTGGCTAAAAAGGAAATAAATATAATTGGCTATGATGAAATAAGTAACAAATAAACCTTATAAATCCAATAAATAATTGAAGTGGGAATTAGAATGTTGGAGTATAAAAAGAAGAGGATGGTGCTTCATCCTCATTCGTGATCATTTTCTATTTGCAAATTGAGCTCTGTCAGCTTAAGGGTTTTGAGGGTTTTGACTAGAAAAACCCTAAAGATCAACACATAGGTGAAATATCCCTCTTTTCCTGGTCCAAGCTTGGCCAAGGTGGTGAAATATTCCACCCTCACCATTCTATCAAGTTCAGATATATTCTAGCAAGCATTTGTGAGACATGGCACAATATTGGAAGGTTTTTACAGAATGGGGCACATTGTTTAGGAAGAAGAAGTTTGATTTGGTTCTAAGGGACTAGATCCAAATGATATCTCTTTTGTGAAGCTCTTTCCATCCCTAGAGGGAATTTTATTGGCACTCTTGGGGGTTTCTAGCATCCATATTTATTTATTATCAGAGAGGGTGAACTGGGGGTTTGAGATCCAGTGATTTCTGGTAAGTTTTTTCAACTAAAACCAGTGAAACTCTTCACATGAGTTATCCATAATCATATATGTAGGTTCACATCTATTTATTTGGGTTTGGAGGTCAGATCTAGTGAGGCTGAATTTCTAAGGGAGTTCCCAGCCAGGGAGGGACGCAACTCAGCTAGAAGATTCATGTAGTGAGAAGATGTAATGATCCCAAGCCATTATGCAAGGATCATCATTGTTTTGGTGTCTCCTCCATGCAAGTCAGTACACCCCTCTGAATCCCACCATCTCAACATGTCTCTGTGAACTATCACTCATCATTGTATGCTCCGACATACTCCTGTCATCTCCCGCAAACTCATGCTGCATCACGGATCCTAGGCGTATGGCTGGATCAATCTCTATATGGAGATCACCCACTCCCAAGACACCAATGGAAGTGTCCCCCATCAACTGGTGCTCCTTTGCTAGATCATCAACATCCTCTGTCAACGTGGTTGACTGATACATCTGAGTGTCCACTAAGATAGATGATGTGGATCTCTGATGGATCTCCTCAAGAGACCCATCTGATCTAGACTCTGAATCTTGAAGGGTTGTCTGTGTGCCTCTCAAGAATCCTCGAGTGCTCTCCAAATCCTGAGTGAGTTGGTCCATCTCCAGCTCCTGCTCCCTCAGAGCCTCATGATATGTATCACTAATCCTCAATAGGTAGTCCTGGCCAGTCAACAACTGTTGGTGATCGGTCCTCATCACAGATACCCTCTCCCTGAGAGTATGAAAATCCTCCATGGAAATCTCCTCATCTGAACTACCATGTGCCACTAATGCTCTCCAGCAGTAATCTGCCATCACTACATGCATATCATCAGTACATCTAGTGGATTCCCTGATCATATCCTCACTAACTCTCAACTGTACCACTGAGTAGTGTGACTCCTGATCATGGTCATACTGAGGTGACACCTTAGACCCCTCACTGCTAGCGTCGGTCCTGCTAGTGCCAGCTCCAGAATCCCCAAAAACATCCTCTGCATATGATGACGTGCTCAATTGTCCACTGTCTACGGTGCTACTGGGTTTGTCCATACGTAACTGCACATCATTCTCAACTACTAGCTCCCTCTGAATCATACTGTATCCAGTGTGAGTGGTTGTATCCTCCTGTGTACTCAACCTGCTACTATCATCTACACCTGGATCCCATATAGATGTATCCAGACACATGCTATGATCATCCTGACGGCTAAAGAGTGCATCCTCATCACTGTAGGCCGATCCTGGAAGTAAGTGCTCCATCAACCTGTCAGCCTCTATAATCTGCTCAACCAATGGAGTCTCCAATAGCTGTGACTCCATCTCCTCGGGCTGATCTGTAGGTGTAAGGTCAACTGTCGGTACGTCCTGTACCTACTCCTGGATCTGTGGGTCTACCTGTCCATGGTGTGCATCCCTCACACTAGGCTCATCCATCATACCTGACATGCCACTGATCTCATCATGTGGTGTGGCTATCATGGGTGTCTGAACAGGTGACATATGTTTCATGACCCCCATAGGAAGCTCATCATCTCTAGGTGCTAACACATGTGAATCCTCACTAGTGTCACCACTCTGCTGAGGCATAAGGTCATCAATGGTATGTGACATGTCTACTGAGATACTGGTGCCATCGTCCTATCCATCCAGCCGCCTATCCAATACACAAGGGTCATCATCCTCCTCAAGCGTGCAAGCATCACTAGCCCCTGTGCAAGAGTCTATCCTCTGAGGTAGAGTCACTATCACTAGCCCCTGTGCAAGAGTCACTTTCATCATCTGACTGCTCAACATCTGTCGCTCCATCCACACACACCCCATCATCACTATCATGGTGTGTCTCAATAGTGTGCTTCTTACCCTTTCCCCTACACCTATGATCTGGTTCCCAAGGCACATTGCAACTATAGCAAAGCTGTGTGCTCCTAATGGGTGTGGGGTTTCTAATGGGCATGGGGTTACCCCAAAGGGCTGCTCTGATTTCCTCCCTCTTCTTGAGCCAACATGCAATCTTCTTCTTGTTCCAACTAGGATTTTTATAGGATAGGTACCATTGGAATGTTATGATCCCTTTGAAATTATTGAGGGTTTCATATTCCCTCTCACACTCCTCAATCCTGTTAACAATCTCCATTTCCTTCCAAAAATCCATTTATCCCTATGAAAGACCCCTCAAGTTTGCAGGATTTAAGCTCTGATACCACTGTAATGATCCCAAGCCATTATGCAAGGATCATCATTGTTTTGGTGTCTCCTCCATGCAAGTCAGTACACCCCTCTGAATCCCACCATACATCTCAGCATGTCTCTGTGAACTATCACTCATCACTGTATGCTTCGACATACTCCTGTCATCTCCCGCAAACTCATGCTGCATCACGGATCCTGGGCGTATGGCTGGATCAATCTCTATATGGATAAGATAGCCTTTGAGATACCATGGTTGGAGATCATGTATGATGGCCTTAGTGAGGAAACTAAGGCTACAATAACCTTCCTACAATATGCAGCCTATAGAAATCCCCATTGGAG
>SNQJ01S0002588.1:283483-297769 GCA_010110895.2 Picea sitchensis
ATGTTTTGGCTTGTCTATCTTATTGCATATGGTTGAGGTATGTTCCATGGTTATCTATTTCTGTTATTTTCTTCATACACACATATAAACACATCTAAAAGGTAGATCAGCAAAGTGTTTGACGAAATACCTCACTCAGAAAAGGTTTTAAAAAGACACCAAAACGGTGATGATCCTTGCATAATGGCTTGGGATCATTACAGAAGAAGGGAAAGAGATTGATATTGTAGATCTTTGCATGCAGCTACTGGAGGTTTAGGAGAGTTCATATCTCTCATATTTATTGTATCGTGGAGGTGCCATCAGCCACATATTCCATTCTTCTATATCTATTCCATATCTTCTCTTCTCATGTATTGAGGTCAACTTATATATTAAATAAAAATGCAAATTTGAGTTTGTGGCTATTCTATTGTTGTTTCTATATGCTCTATTGTTGTTTAAGTTCAAATATATCATTGGAAACCACTTGTGTCATAACACTTAAATATAAATCTAAAACACATGCTCCACAAGCAACAGGTGCAAATTGTTTGACAAAATCTCTCAACCAGAAACACTAAAAACTGAAAAATTACACATAGATCCACTTGGGGATCTTATAGTGGTATCAGAGCATTGAATCCTCCCAGCCAATGGGGTTTTGTTGATTAAAGGATACAACAAGAAGAATAAATAAAAAGGGGCAGAGGAACCAAAAACAAATATGGGGGGAAGACATGAAGATGATACAGATAAGGAAGTTTCAATGGAATTGGCAAAAATAACACAAGAATTACAATGTTCTATGGACAAGACACAATTTGTCATGCAACACCATTTGGATGAGAAACATGAGCGCTTGTCCATGGGACACAATGAAATTAAGTTAGCCTTGATAGTTATTAAACATGGACATGAGTGCTTGGTTACTACATTGGAGGTAGGGTAGGATAGGATTGCACATCTTCTCATGTAGATGGTGCATGGCAGGGAACCACAAAATAATTAAGGGAACAATGGGGCTAGTGAATCTCATGGAGGAGAGAGATATCACACAAAGACTAGTCACATGGCCCACACTAAGGGTCAAAGTTTGTTTCGGGGTGCAAACAACAGGGTGACATGTAGTAGCAGAGTCACGCCCAAGCCTTACATGTCAAGTTTCCTAGACACACAACAACAGGATTCCATGTCCCATGATGTAAGGATATAGAGGACAACTTTGAGGATTATGAGAGGGAGTATCCAACCTTGAGTGAAGGGTTCATAAGACAGGTTTCATTGGCATAATATTGTGGTATAAAATATAGAGTCATGCCTAGATATTTTCATAGGGGAAACAATGATCTAGGGTGAAAAGCAGGAAAAATGGAGATTCCATCCTTTGATGGAGCAACCAAATATTGTGCAAAGGAATGGGTACAAAATTTGGATGCTTATTTGCAATTAAACCCCATAATGGATATGGGTGTCATCAAATTTGTCACCTTATACTTGGAAGGAAAGGCCCATGAGTGGTGGTACCATGGGATGACTACTTTGGGACATGCACACATTACTTCATATGTAGATTTCACATAGAGACTCATGGACAGGTTTGATCAAGGAGATCCAAAGCTTCATTTCCATGATCTCACACAACTTAGGTAGACAGGATCAACTGAGGTATTCATATAAGAGTTTCAAAGGCTAACAATCATGGTTCTAGATGTGTCGGGATCTAGAACGATGATGCTCTTTTTTGAGGGGATCCCAGACCCATTGTGTGGTTGGGTCAAGGATTTTAAAACTACTACCCTTCAGGATGTGATTTGGATTTTAAATCTCTAAGGCCACCACTTGCTCCAAGAGGAAGAGATCAAAGAGTTGTAGAAAAAGGTAAGGAAAAAATTCATGAAGCTACAAAAGGAGAGTTGAGAAGGAAACAACTATACTATACTTATAATATTTTTATTAAAACTATATTTAAGGGAGCCATGGCATATATGCATGGGAAAATGGTATATTCACAATATAGAGGTCATTTCCGATAGTGAGGAGGAGGATGATGTTGAACATATGAAAAACATGGAAGTGGCCCAAGAAGAAGAGGCGAAAACACATGGGGAAGAATAAGATGAGACAATGTGAAAGCAGGAAAGGATTAAAAAGGTTGTTATAACATCCATTAGTGGAGTGCCAAAATTCAGCACTTTCAGGATGAGAGGATTCCTCCAAGGACAAAGGGTCACATTACTTATTAATGGATGGGATTCCCATAATTTCATTGATGCTGCATTGGTAAACATGAGACATATTCCCATTGTTGATTTTGAGGGTTTCTCAGTGGAGGTAATAGGAGGGCACACCATGCCATGTGATAGGTACATTCCACAGATGAGTCTCACTTTGGGGAAATACAACTTGACACAATATCTCTATGTGATGGAACTTCCAGAAACCAATGTCATATTTGGGGTGTAGTGTCTTGGCACTTTGGGTCCTATTACCACCAATTACAAAACTATGGAGATGTCCTTCAATTCTAAAGAAGGAAAGAGGGTGAACTTGAAGGGGATGACAGAAAATTCACCTAGGGTGGTCTCAACAAAGTGCATGAAGGATATATTCAGGGGTGAGGATGTGGCTTATGCGGAAGAATGTTTGGTTTCAGTGCAAACCACTAAGGAAGGGCGCCAACACTATTCACAAGACATACAGAGGATACTTGACAAGTATGAAAAGGTATTTGGGAAAATTCCTCTAGGAAAAACCACCAGATAGGGTGATCCAGGTGGACATCGGTGGCCACCCACCTATTCCAACTGGCTCAAAACAGTTTTTGGCAACTTACTTTTTTAGCAATTTTTTAGTTCCTAAACTTTTGGAGCCATTTTGAGGGCCTAAACAACTCTTTTTCGTGATCGAGAACCTTAATGATATCCAAAGGCTCTAATTGATCCTTCAAAATGAATATCCTCATCGATACCTTTCCAACGAGCTATCGTGCGCCCCAAACAAAGATCGTATGCCAAAGTTACGCTCTCGGGAAGTTGATACACCAAACTACCCAAAACGGGGTCCACAAAACTGTTGGATTTTCATCTTCTGGGCTTAGGGTTTTGGATTTTATTTATGTTAAAAATGTCTTTGGAGCCTCATTGTAACAATCATCTTCTGGCGAATGAGAGTATCCAACACATCTCTTCTCAGATATAAGTTGCCACCATTCTAGCGAGTCTTTCACTCTATAATTTTACAATTTTATACATTTCACTCATTAATAGAAATTGTGTATTAATGTATATCTGTGCCCCTTGTTATATACATCTGATATATCTCTATTATATTATTGGATCTCTTGCAATATTTCAATATATTTCTTTATTATATCTCCGCTCTCATTTCGTGCTCAAAATAATTCGGATCATAGAAGTTTTGAACACACCATTGAGCTAGAAGAGGGATCTAAACCAGTCATCACCACACCTTACTGAAACCAAAAAAAGGTTCAAAGAATAAATTGAAAAGGCCATCAAAGAGTTGTTGGACATGGGTCACATTAGTCCTTGTACAATCCCATTTGCATCTTCAGTTGTGTTGGTTAAGAAGAAACATGGCACCATGAGAATGTGCATTGACTACAAGGCACTCAATAAAAAGAGAATAAAAAACATGTATCCCATTCCCAGGATTGATGAGTTGCTTGATGAGGTACATGGCGCAATATACTTTTCAAATATTGATCTCCATTTCGGATACCATCATATTCGGGTAAGGGAACATGATACTAACAACAATTCCTTCACGTGTCATTATGACCATTATGAGTTTTTAGTTATGCCTTTTGGGCTAACTAACGCACCTGCCACATTTCATTCTTGCATGAACCACATATTCAATAAGTAGTCGAGGAAACAGCTTTTGGTTTTCTTTGATGACTTTCTAATCTATAGCAAAACTTGGGAAGATCACCTCAAGCATCTGGATCAGATTTTGAGCATCATGGAGGAGAAATCCTTGTATGCCAAGGAGTCTAAATGTGAGTTTGGGGTGATAGAGGTATTATATTTGGGGCATATCATTGGAGAAAAGGGGGTACAGGTTCATCGGGAAAAGATACAAACCATCTTGGATTGGCCAACACCCAAGAACATCACAGAGCTATGTGTATTTCTTGGTATTTGCACCTATCATAGGAGGTTTTTTAAGGGGTTCAAACAACGTTGTGTGTCCTTGACTGATCTAACCAGGAAAGGAGTGTTCAAGTGGACCAAAGTATCTCAACAAACTTTTGACAAAATGAATAAATTCATGAGCACTTTCCCAGTCCTAGCATTACCAGATTTCTCTCAACCCTTCATACTAGAGTGTGATGCATCAGGGGAAGGAATTGGGGTGGTCCTTATGTAGAACATGCATCCTATTGCTTTTGAGAGCAGAAAACTAAGGGGACCTAGTTTATTATACACTATCTATGATAAAGAGATGCCAAATATCATGCATGCTCTAGGTAAGTTCAAACGATACTTGGTGGGAGCCAAATTTATAGTCAAAAAATATCACAACAACCTTAAATACTTGCTGGAGAAAAAATACCTTAATGAAAGGAGACAAAAGTGGGTAAGCAAAATCCAAGCCTATGATTTTGATATAGAATTTGTCAAAGGGAAACATAATGTGGTAGCAGATGCATTCTCTAGGAGGCTACAACTTATGCTCTATCAGAAATTTTGGTTGAATGGAAATCACATCTACTAATAGAATACTCCAAAAACAAACTTGTCTGTGAGCTTATGGATGGGAAAATTCAGGATGAGAGGTTTTAAATTCTAGATAATCTCATCTACTATAACTTATAAGGGGAGGATTTATGTAGTGTCAGAATCCAAATTTAAAGAAAGGGTGCTTAGAGCATTTCATGATTCACCGCTAGCAGGGCACCAAGGGTTACTCAAAACTTACATGCAAATTAGAGAAAGATTTGCATGGAAGGGTCTCAAAGAAGATGTCATGCACTATGTTAGGGAGTGCACAACTTCGTCAACAAAACAAGGTTGAGCACACTCATCCAACAGGGTTGTTGCAACCACTTCCTATTCCAACACAGAAATGAGAAAATATATCTATGGATTTCATCACAGGATTTCCTAAGATATAAGGCAAGGATGGCATCCTTGTAGTTGTGGATTGTTTGACCAAGTTTGCACATTTCTTCGCCATTTCCATGGAGTATAGCACATCTCAAGTAGCATAATTTTTATTCAAAGAAATTTTTCAGGTTACATGGATTTCCCAAGAATACTATTCAAATTTGTTGACACCGAATTGACTCCTAACATAAGCAATTTCAAGCAGGGGAGACTAAGATCCTCTTCCTGAGAGTAATCAAATTAGAACTTTATTGTTAAGTGAGATTCTTGCAACTAAAGAAACTCCATTAGAAATGAACCATCGTGCGTATGAATATTTTATCTAGTAGAGTTTTATACATAACACTAGTGCTTGCAGACTTGTTTTCTACTTGCTGAGAGGCCTTCTTTAAAAGCAGGGTCAATTCATAAAACAATTCTTTATTCTCATTCTATCAAACTGATTAAATAATGGTTTTTTCAGACAATTGATTTTATCTCAATCTGTAACGAGTAAGTCTAAAACGTTCAGACCAGGCTGCACAGCCAAAATGGGAAAAGGGGCATTCCGAGAATTGAACTCGGGACCTCTCGCACACTAAGCGATAATCACACCACCCATTCTCGACGTGCACGTATGAAAGAACGATAACTTCATTCTTCTGTCAGAATTGAAATTCCAGAACTTGAGTTTGGCACCTTACACTGGAATTTGACGTATCATAAGGCGTTTTTTTAATATTTTTTTTGGGACGAAATTTGTTTAAAATGTAAAATGACAAACATGAAAAACAAATGATTCATCAAATTCCATGAAAAATAAATTAGAAAATAGATTTTGTTTGCTACATGAATAACTTATTTTTATATTTTATCAAATTAGAATTTTATTATTATATTGTTTTTCGAAAAATACGAAAAATAGATTAGAAATAGATTTGGTTTGCTACATGAATAACTTATTTTTATATTTTATCAAATTAGAATTTTATTACTATATTGTTTATAATTTGTTTTCTAGTTGATTCTTAATTTAATTGACAATTTTATTTAGAAGAACCATGTTAATATACTCCTACACTTAATGTTGCTAGCAATAGTCCAATTGTTTCGAGGTCTTATTTAGAACTAAGATGATTAATCAAATAATGTTTTATTCTCATTCTTCTAAATTGAATAAATTATAATTTTATTGGATAATTGACTTGCTTATCCTTCCCAATTATTTTTGAACTTAGCACACATATGAGAGAATATGAGATCATGTAGATTGTCTTAAAAAGTTTTCATAGCTTAGTTTCGTATAAGCACTAAACTACATGTTTTATAACATGAAAACATAATTGCACCCCTAAAAATATGACCAAAATCATCTCTATGCTCCTTGTGAATAAAGGACACTACTTGCTCTAAACTCCTTCATCTTAGGGTTCTATATTTACAAAAGAAAGCTTTATGGGCTAGTCTACAACAAAATATCATTTTTGAGATTATCCGTGTAGAGCAACGCATTAATGCATGATCTATAATTCATGAGCATTAGTCAATGTGACCAACTTCTCAAGAGATTGAATATTCTGGTTAGCACTCATTGCACTAGGTGAATCACAAAGGTGTAATAAGTGGGGTTGAAACTAGCAAAATGAATCATAGATGATTTTAGGGGCTAAATTTCACTCATGGGCTAATTTTCCAAGGTTTTTCCCAAAAAACGATTCGCTATTCTAAAAATGATTCGCCCAAATTCTATAGGACAATTATTTTACCTTAAAAATCGCCAAAAATTTATACAAACTATATAAAATACTTAAAATTTTGAATATTTTTATAAAAATATAGCCAAACATTTTATAGTTGGCATATGAAGGATTAGTAAGATTCACCAAGGTTTCTACATTTAAAAATAAAAATCCATCCTTAAAATCATCCCTAAAATGAATCACATAGCATCAATCATCACCTTCGAGGCTTGCACTTACTAACCAGGATTTTCTGAGAAGCTCAATGCCCATCTGAGCACGCTTAACCATGGAGTTCTTTCCTATAGTGGAAAACACTCAACTTGCTACCCTATTTGAAAACCATAGCAAGTATTGTGCTTTATGAATTATTCATTTAGATCTCCCTAGGCTCTTTCCTTAACAATTTGCGAGGATTTCGTAGTCCAAGATATGAAAAATCAATTTTGGGATTATCTGCATAGAGAAAATCATTAGTGCATCACCCATCTCCCATGAGGATTCGTCAAAATGATTAACTTCTCATGAGCTTAAATAGTCCACTCAACATTCGTTGCATTGGGTGATAATATGTAAAAGTGGAAGTCCCAATATATGATGGCATCATGAAGGTTGAATCCCTAGTAGATTGATTAGGGCAAATAGAATGTTACTTTGAGTATGAGAAGGTTGAATATCCTCAAAGAACAAAGTTCATAATCACAAGGTTGTAGAGACATGTTGTATATTTTAACCTTGTACAATAAATTACTGTAAATGGATTCTTAATAAAAACAAAAAAGATACAATGGCACACAAACACATTACACAAATATTTTTATCCTAGAAACCCAAATCGGGAAAACCGACAACCTGTTTAGAGACACACCTCTAATTCTTTATTTATCATTTTCTTCATTGTTTACAATACAATATATATAGGATCCCGCGGAAGTCAAAACCCCTAATCCATTGACTTGGATTAGTCAACAACCCTAATTCTTTAACTAGAATTACAAAATTGTTAGCAAAACCCATGTGTCGAAAAACCGCAAAAAATGGACACAAAAAACTGCCAATTTTTTTTTTCGAGGGCTCCACCCCCGAACTCCTATGCGCCTAGTGCAACGTAGTGCATGGAGTTGGTCATGCAAAGAATATAACACATACCCAATAATCTCCCACTTGTTTTCTTTGCATACATGGATTCATAGGGTTACATAGTAAACAATCCAAGGCAACAATGCCCATTGTTTCTATGCACGAAGATAACTTCTTGGTGCTCACAAACTCAACATTATTAAAGTGTCCAATGTTGGGTTTTTATATTCTTTCCAATGGAATTCTATTCAAGGTGGATAGTCTGGGAGTGAAAGTCGAAGGTCAAAGTGTTCGACCAAGAAAAGTTGAAGTCAAAGACATCGACAACAAGTCAAAGAATTCAGTCGAAAAGAGGTCGATAGGAGGTTGTATGGAAACCAATTGAAGACCAAATGAAGGTCAACTGGTAGTCAAATGGTAATCCGACTGGTAGTAAACTATAACAGAATCCCGAGATTCATGAGAATTGTAGTCAATGATCTGCATAGATTTGTAATTGTGTTTGGGAGACTTTCTTTAGGGTTTTTCCTACTATAAATCCTATAAACAAGGCATTTTGTATTCATATTAATTTGATGTTCATGCTAATATTTACCAGTAGGTTGTTGGTCATGTAGATGTAATGCCAAATTGGCTATAGGATTATTTTTGTGAAAGCCAAGAGGGTATGATGTTGATTGTGTCTTAGGTGTAGACCAAGGTTAGGCATGTAACCTTTTATTCTGAATGAATAAGAAAACAAGATAGCAAGATGCTCAAGCAATGATGATTTTCATGTTTGGGTTTCCAAGGTAAAATCTTTGTGTTATGTGTGATTACTTTGTCATTTACTTTATTGTTTAAATCTGTCTTCCTCTCTTCTATTAGGTTTAGTGTGAAAGTGTATTTTTCTAACATGTGGTATCAGATTCCACTTTACCTTTCGCATTCAACTTCTTCTTAAACACCCATTTGTTTCCAATGGGATTTCTTTTATTCAGCAACTCCACTAGATCCCAAGCCTCATTCTTGTCTAAGGATGCCATTTCTTCAACCATGGCCTTTTCCCATAGTTTTCCATCCTCTGAATCCACTGCCTCCCTAATAGTTCTAGGATCATCATCAGTAATAAATAGCAAAATTTGAACGAAAATTAGGTGGAGTATACCTTCTAGGTTTCCTTTGTTTCCCGAACCGATCTCCTCAATACTGGAGTATGAGGATATTTTTCTTCTAATTCATGTTCTTCTATAAAGTTTGATTCATTATCCTTCAACTCAAACTCTATTTTCTCTAGTTCTTCCTCACTTGGTAGGACTTCTTGTTTGACAACATATTTGATTTCTCTAAATACCACATCTCGACTATACACTACCTTCTTAGTTTCCAGGTTCCAAAGCTTATAACCTTTCAGACCATATTTATACCTAATAAAGATACACTTTTAGCCTTTTTATCCATCTTAATCCAGTTTTCCTTTTGAACGTGAACGTATGTGACGCAACACGCGCCCACAAGCACGTCCGCTCACAGGATCTTCTCTTCCTTACGGCCCGAAGAACTCTAAGGCTCTTCTATTTCCCTATCAGGAAATATGTACCCACAACAACCTTCGTGCGATCCCCTTTTGCACTCTGGAGATCGGAACTCGCGACTTCACGAATTCAATAGTCAAGCGTAGGCCTCTCGAACCCTCGAAACCCGATACAAGTCAACACTGACCTTTTTCCTTTTCTATCAGGATTTCTCCTATCGCGATTTCGGCACTTGCAATGTCGAGCAACTCGGTTCTCCGACTCCCGACTCCCGATACGTCGAAACTCTGATGCGCTCATGAGTTGACTTTTCAACGGCCCCTTCACTCCATCGGCATTTCAGAGTTCACGGTATTGCGAATCCTGATGCTATTGTTTCGGGACCTCTCATCACGAAACCCCGATAACTCGTGCCACCTGTCCACTCGCTGACTCCACCGTGGCCCCACACGATCCTTTGGCTGTCGGGATATCATGTTTCGCGATTTCGCGATTCCCGTTGCCCAACCTTCGACTCTTCCCCTCACGAAATCCCGATAGGCGATTCCGCGAGTGATCCAACGACCTTGGTTGGCTTGGATCAACGGCTCTATCCCTCCTGAACTTTTAACCTCTCAGGAATACCTCTAGTATCTCCCCTGCACTTCCTTGAGATATGACGACTCACGGGATGTCTCGAATTCTCTTCAAAGAATACCGACCGTTCGTTCCTCCCTTGGTGATTCCTATGAAATGACTAAGTGTTCCTCCACGGAACCCGTCCACCTGCACACAACTTGCGACGCCTCTTACGAACTTTAAGTCGCAGCTCCTCTGCATTGTCCTTCAATGAATTCGAAGGTCTATTCCTCTTGAGCATTTATAAAAGACCCTTGCACGCACTCCTTGCGGCAACCTTCAAACACGTCTAAGTGTTTGAATCCTTCGACTCTGCGCACACCTGCAGCAGCGGTCTCTAAATGTTTTTCTCAGGTTCGCAACCCTGAGGCTTCACTTAGCCTGCGCACTCCTTGCATAGCTCCTGTGCTCAACTGCACTCCTGCGGAGATGAGAACAAAAATTATCTCTATCTGAACCCTTTGTCAACGCACTCCTTGCGGACACTTCAGCTGCACTCCTTGCAGGAACTCTCTGGCTCAAATAGAGAAACAATTGAAACTCATTCCTTCTTCATCTCAGACTTCAATTCAAACATGAAATCATATACACAGCATATAAAGCAAATGTATAACAAGAAGCAAACATTCACGAGCATATCATTCAGCATCAACACAGAGAATAACACAAAACCATGAATTTGAATCAACTTCTTCTATTAATCCAAATATCTGTACATGGGTGTTCTTACACAACTCTCTGCATGCTCTTGCTCCAATGCTTCAGAATATGTTACAAATGCACAATCAGGGTGTCTATATCTCGTTTCCCTCTTGCACTCTCAAACAGTCTAATCTAGAATTAAATTCTATCTACTTTTCATTAACTATCTTAAATGCCTTCTACCTACTAAGGATGAGAGCTAAAGGCTCAAGGTCCGTTTACAATATACAAGTGTGCTTCATCTTAATGACTTATTTAAGATCGCACAACAACTTTCAAGGTGATTTTCAAAATTTGTGTTGGCGCTCATCCAGTTGTCTCTTGCCTTCCGCGCTGGCTCGCTTGATGTTGGCGATGCTCCTGCATCATACTCCCTCGCTTGAAAATTTTCATGGGCTCCTGTCCATGAGCTCCTACACGGTCTGTCCATGCTTCTGAATCTCCGCTTCAGTCTCCCAACTGGCATCTTCAACTGGATGGTTCTTCCACTTGACCAGATACTCTAAATATTTCTTTCGCCTGGTCCTCTTGCTAATTCTTTTTTCCAGTATGCACTCCATCTGCGGCTTCTCTGCAACTGACATTTGCTTTTTCCACTGGATCACTGGCTGCTCATCTCCAGTCTCTGCTCCTCCAACTCTATATGGGTACAAATCCGAGATATTAAATATCGAAGAAATTTCGATCCCATCGGGTAATTCAATCTCGTAAGCGTTTGCCCCAAATTTCTTCAAGACCCTACATGGCCCAATTTTCTTCATTTTCAATTTATTGTATGTTCCTCTCGGGAACCTTTCCTTTCTCAAATGTGCCAGAACCAGATCACCAAAATCAAACTGAAGGTGTTTCCTATGCTGATTTTCTCTACGTTTATACTCCTGATTTGAATTCAGCAGTCGCTCCTTCACCTGGCTGTGAAGTTCCTTCATCGCCTCTGCGAATTTTTCTGCACTAGCGCTTCTAGTCGCAGTCTGTTTTGAATCTCTCAGCTCAGAAATTCCTCTCGACTGCATGCCATAAACAATCTGAAATGGACTTTTCCCTGTGCTCCTATTGACTGAGTCATTATAAGAAAACTCTACCTATGGTAATATGTTGTCCCACTGGCTGTGGTGCTCTGTCACCAAGCTTCTCAGCAAGTCTCCCAGACTTTTGTTTACCACTTATGTCTGTCCATCCATCTGAGGATGATAAGATGAACTAAATGACAAGGTAGTTCCCAGCTTCTTCCGTAAGGTCCTCCAAAAATTCCCTATGAATTTGGTATCTCGATCCGAAACTATACTTATCGGCAACCCATGAAGTCGGATGACCTCTTTGAAAAATAGGTTCGCAATGTGAGTTGCGTCACTAGTCTTTTGACATGGAATGAAGTGTGCCATTTTGGAAAATCTATCCACTACCACAAAGATTGAATCAACACCACTTTTTGTTCTTGGCAACCCCAATACAAAATCCATGCTAATTGCATCCCATAGCCTCTCTGGTATGGGAAATGGTTGATAAAACCCCGCATTATGTTTCCTTCCCTTCGAATGCTAGCAAAATCTGCATCTGTCCACAAATCTCTTGACATCTACTCGCATTCCCGGCCAAAAATATGACTCGTTCAGCTTCACAAACGTTTTGTCATGACCGAAATGTCCGGCCAATCCTCCACTGTGTTTCTCCTTTAACAAGTTCTCCCTCATGGAGCATTTCGGAATACACAGTTGATTACCTCTTAACAGTAATCCTTCCTAGATCATATAATCTGTCCAAGGGCTCCTATCTCTGAGAACGGGATTCTCAGCTGCTTCATACACCTCCTTAAAATCCTGATCCTCAGCGTACATGTCCCTGAGGTCATCAAAACCTAATGTTTTGACCCTGAACTCCTGCTACAGCAAACACTTCCTGCTCAAAGCATCAACCACTTTGTTAGCAGTACCAGAAATATGTTTAATCACAAAAGTGAAATTCTTCATATACTCAACCCATTTGACATGTTTCTGATTCAACTTTTCMTGTTGAGTCACAAACTGCAGTGCATGATTGTCACTGTACAAAACAAACTCTTTTGGGATCAAGTAATGCCTCCATTTCTTTAATGCCTGTATGATAGCATAAAACTCCTTATCATAAGTGGAGTACTTCACTTTCGCCTCATTCATCTTCTCGTTGAAGTATGCTATTGGCTTGTCTTCTTGACTCAAGACTGTCCCGATTGCAAATCCGCTTGCATCGCATTTCACCTAAAATGTCTCCTGGAAATCCGGCAACACCAAAACTGGTTGTTCCGTGATCTTCCTTTTCAACAGATTGAAACTCTTCTCAGCCTCTACAGTCCAATGAAAAGATTTGTGTCTCTTCTTCACTGTATCCATCATTGCTGCGCTAATTTCACTGAATTTTTTTATGAACTTCCAGTAGAAACTAGCCAATCCATGGAAACTTCTCACCTCGAAAATGTTTCTCGGTGATGGCCAATTCTTGATTACTTCCACTTTATCTGGATCCATCCTCAACTCATTTGCTGAAATAACAAACCCCAAATAAATGGGCTATGTCTTCATGAATGAGGATTTCTTCATGTTTATCAGCAGCTTCTCCTGCTGTAGTTTCTGCATCACTGTAGCCAAATGCTTCAGATGCTCTGCCATTGTCTTACTGTAAACCAGTATGTCATCTAGATACATAATGACAAATTTCCCGATGAACTCCCTAAGGACTTCGTTCATCAATCTCATGAAGGTACTTGGTGCATTTGTTAAGCCAAACAACATTACAAGCCATTCATACAATCCCTCGTTTGTTTTGAATGTTGTCTTCCATTCATCACCTTCTCTCATGTGAATCTGGTGATATCCTCTTTTCAAATCAATCTTTGAAAAGTATTTTTCTCCGTTCAAGCAATCCATCAGATCATCCATCCTCGGCAATGGAAATCTATACCTAATGGTTATCTTGTTAATCGCCCTTGATTCAGTACACATCCTCCAGCCTCCGTCTTTCTTCGGACTGAGTACTATTGGAACAACACATGGACTCAAGCTTTCCCTGACCAAACCTTTGTCCAATAAATCCTGGACTTTCCTCTTAACCTCTTCATTCTCTTGCGGCGTCAATCTGTACGCGGATTTATTTGGAAAACTGGCTCCTGGTATGAGATCAATATGATGACTCACACTCCTAATCGGTGGCAACGAACGAGGTAGTTCATCCACTATTATATCAGCGAACTCTTCCAGTAGTTCCTGAATTTCTTCTGGTAAATCATCCACTCTTGTCCTAGTCAGAACAATCTTCAGCTTCCTGACCAAAATAAATTGTCGATCCTCCTTCTTCTTAACCTCTATAAGAAGTTCCTTCCCACTCATGAGAAGTACTATGTTGCTTACTTCCGACTTCACCTCCCTATCCTTAATTGGAAGCAACATGTGTGTCCTCCCATTCTTCTCTAGGGTGTATGTGTTCATTCTCCCATCATGAATCACATTCCTGTCATATTTCCATGGTCTACCCAACAATAGATGACAAACATCCATAGGAATGACATCA
>SNQJ01S0002588.1:297819-312655 GCA_010110895.2 Picea sitchensis
TCCTTGGTCTTGCAAGCAGTCCTGAAAAGTCTGGTCCTTTGGACTCAACTTTCCACCTCTTTCTCGGGTGTCAAAAGGACTTTTCGCATCATCAGTGATCTTCCGCCTTCAACATCTTCTGCCTCAACATCCCGCCTCTGTGCTTCGGCGATGTGAGCTTCTCTAATGTCCTTCTTTTTATCTAGACACTCGTAAGACTTGTGCCCATTCTTTCCACATGTGAAGCATGTGATTACTCCACCTCTTCCTCTTCCTCTGCCTCTAATACGAGGAAAAGTGTTGTTGTCAGCATAATCTCCTCTATGCTCAGTATGCTGCCCTCTCTGTTCAACATATGGCCCTCGTTGTGAGGTCCCACCTCTCTCAGTTCGTGTATGAGGTTTCTTCCAGTCCTCTTTGGGCTTCTGATATTTGTCCTGGGCCACTGATTTGCCTCTGGGCTGACTTCTGCCTTGGCCCCTCTGACTCTACTTTCGGCTCAGCTTCTCTTCAGCTTTACGAGCCATCTGATAAACATCTTCCAACATTCGGATGGTTACCATTCTCATCTCATCCTGGATATCATATCTCAGGCCATTCATATATCTGGCAACTTTTTCATCATCGCTCTCCCGATGACCTACCCTGATGTTCAGTTTGTAGAATTCCTCAGTGTATTCTTTCACTGACATCAGCTTCTGTCTCAGGTTCTGCATTCTCCTGAACATAGTAATTTGATAGTCCCTGGGGATGAATTTTTCCTTCATCTTTGCGATCATTCTATCCCAGATCTTGATCTTCTGCTTGCCCTTGTAGCGTCTGTCAGCTTGTAGTTCATCCCACCACAATGTTGCATGTCCTTTCAAGCGTGTGACAACATGTTTGACCTTTTTGTCCTCTTCAACATCTTCATAGTCGAAGTATGTGTCTAGAGCTCTAATCCAATCTAGAAGCTCCTCTGCATCCAAGTTTCCCTCGTAAACCGGAATTTCCATCTTTTCTCTTGCACCCATCCTAGCAATAGCTCTGATCAAACGTCGTTTGATGCATCTTCAGCTGCAACTTCTTCTTCACGTTCAGCCTCAATATCGCTTTCGAAATCACTGAGATCCCCCGCACTAATTGTGCGTCTTTGAGATGTCTCCATATCTTCAAGTCTAGCTCGTATATCACGCATATGTCTCTCCATAACTGGATCTGTCGTCTGCCTGCCTCTTCTTCTCTGCATTTCCCTATCCTCTGGATCGGGTGACTGTCTATCTCTCCTTGGCGGCATGGTGAATTCTCTTTCTCTGCTAAAGAAAGCAAAGAATCTGTATGTGCTCTGATACCACTTGACGTTGTGTATCAGAGTGCTCTTTATCTCTTATGCCTCCATCGCCTGAAATATACAAACAAGAATCAATCTCTGATACCAAACTGACGTAGCACGCGCCCACAAGCACGTCTGCTCACAGGATCTTCTCTTCCTTACGGCCCAAAGAACTCTAAGGCTCTTCTATTTCCCTATCAGGAAATCTATACCCACAGCAACCTTAGTGTGATCCCCTTTTGCACTTTGGAGATCAGAACTCGCGACTTCACGAGTTCACTAGTCGAGCGTAGGCCTCTCGAACCCCCGAAACTTGATACAAGTCAACGCTGACCTTTTTCATTTTCTATCGGGATTTCTCCTATCGCGATTTCGTCACTCGCGATGTCGAGCAACTTGGTTCTCCAACTCCCGAGTCCCGATACGCCGAAACTCCGATGCGCTCGCGAGTTGACTTTTCAACGACCCCTTCACTCCATTGGCATTTCGGAGTTCGCGGTATCGCGAATCCTGATGCTATTGTTTCGGGACTTCTCGTCACGAAACCCCGATAACTCGTGCCACCTGTCCACTCGTTGACTCCACCATGGCCCCACACAATCCTTTGGCTGTCGGGATATCGCATTTCACGATTTCGTGATTCCCGTTACCAAACCTTCGACTCTTCCCCTCACGAAATCCCGATAGGCGATTCTGCGAGTGATCCAACGTCCCTGGATGGCTTGGATCAACGGCTCTATCCCTTCTGAACTTTTAACCTCTCGGGAATACCTGTAGTATCTCCCCTGCACTTCCTTGAGATCTGACGACTCACGGGGTGTCTCGAATTCTCTTCGAAGAATACCGACCATCCATTCCTCCCTTAGTGATTCCTACGAAATGACTAAGTGTTCCTCGACGAAACCCGTCCACCTACACACAACTTGTGATGCCTCTTACGAACTTTAAGTCGCATCTCCTTTGCACTGTCCTTCAACGAATTCGAAGGTCTATTCCTCCTGAGCTTTTATAAAAGACCCTTGCATGCACTCCTTGCGGCAACCTTCAAACACGTCTAATTGTTTGAATCCTTCGACTCTGCGCACACCTGCAGCAGCAGTCTCTAAATGCTTTGCTCAGGTTCGCAACCCTGAGGCTTCACTTAGCCTGCGCACTCCTTGTACAGATCCTGTGCTCAACTGCACTCCTGCGGAGATGAGAACAAAAGTTATCTCTATCTGAACCCTTTGTCAATGCACTTCTTGCGGACACTTCAACTGCACTCCTTGCAGGAACTCTCTGGCTCAAATAGAGAAACAATTGAAACTCATTCCTTCTTCATCTCAGACTTCAATTCAAACATGAAATCATATACACAGCATATAAAGCAAATGTATAACAAGAAGAAAACATTCACGAGCATATCATTCAACATCAACACAGAGAATAACACAAAACCATGAATTTGAATCAACTTCTTCTATTAATCCAAATATCTGTACATGGGTGTTCTTACACAGCTCTCTGCATGCTCTTGCTCCAATGCTTCAGAATATGTTACAAATGCACAATCAGGGTGTCTATATCTCGTTTCCCTCTTGCTCTCTCAAACAGTCTAATCTAGAATTAAATTCTATCTACTTTTCATTAACTATCTTAAATGCCTTCTACCTACTAAGGACGAGAGCTAAAGGCTCAAGGTCCGTTTACAATATACAAGTGTGCTTCATCTTAATGACTTATTTAAGATCGCGCAACAACTTTCAAGGTGATTTTCAAAATTTGTGTTGGCGCTCATCCAACTGTCTCTTGCCTTCTGCGCTGGCTCGCTTGATGTTGGCGATGCTCCTGCATCAGTATGCATCACAACCAAATAACCTGAGATGTGTAAGAGAGGGATTCTTACCAATCCATACCTTGTGTGGAGTTTTGGCATACAACATTGATGATGGTGATAGATTGACCAAGTAGTATGCAATACCAACTTCCTATGCCCATAATTGATGTCCTACCTTGACATCACTCAACATGCTCCTTTCTTTTTCCATCAATGTCTTGTTCATCTTTCTTGCAACTTCATTCTGTTGAGGTGTGTATGGAGTAGTCTTGTTCCATGCTATACCACATTTCTTACATAATTCTTTGAATTCATTTATGCAAAATTCTCCACCATTATTTTTCCTCGGTACCTTAATTATCTTCTTTGTCTGATTCTCCACAAGAGCCTTAAACTCTTTGAAATTTACAAATACTTTAGATTTCTTCCTGAGGAAATAATTCCATGTATTCCTGAAGAAGTCATCTATAAATGAGACATAGTACACATATTTTATCAATGATGGAACCGACACAGTTCCAAACACATCATTGTGCACCATCTATAAAATTCCCTCTGCCTTGGTTGCACCAAAGGAGAATCTTACCTGATTTTGCTTCACATATATACAATGTTGACAAAAACAAAAAACCAGAGAGGAGTTAGACATACCTTCAACCATACATTTATTGTGTATAAATCAAAGGCCCTTCTCTATGATATGTCCCAATATTTGATGCCACAACATAGTCTTTTCTCTAGAGACTGTAGGAGTTTTTTCTTATTCAACTCCAATCTAAGGAACAATGGAATTGTTGCACCTGTCACTAATAGTGCTTTGCAAAAAATTGTACAGAGTTTTAATTCAAACTTACTTCAACCAACAACACCATTTCCCCTCGAACCATCCTACAAGTTTATTTATCAAACATTGTTTTTACCTCTTCCTCATCCATTTTTCTCACATCAATCAAATTTCTAGCCAACCCTGGGATGTGAAAAACACCAGGGAGTGTTCTAATCCTTCCATCCATGCGGTTCAACTTTAATTTTCCTTGTCCTATGATTTTGGTTGCCGATTCATCACCTAGGAAACCATCACCTCCATCATATATTCCCTATTCACAAAACCACTCCCTATGAGGAGCCATATGAAATGAAGCCCTTGAGTCTACCAGCCATGCCTCATGATCTGCGTGTGTGCTTGAAGAATCCAAGTACATATCTCCTCCTTCATCTGTGAACGTTTTTTATTTTGTAGAAGGGGAATCATCATATCCCTTCCCTATCTCAACACTTTGGGATCTACATTGTTTCTTGTAGTGGTCTTGTTTTCCACATCTCCATCCTACCTTTAAAAACTTTTTAGGATATTTATACCTTCCCCTAGATTTAGATCTCCCGCTTGAAGACTTAGAGCTATTTATTTCATGGGAGCTTCCTCTTTCAAATGAGGCATCTGTGCTCTGGATTTCCATATTTTTCCTCCTCATTTCCTTCGACAACAAGGATGAGACCACATCATCAAAAGTTAAAGTAGTTGAATTACTACCTATGGCCACAACCAGACTATCCCACGAGTCTGGTAAAGAGAATAATAAACTAATACACTTATCTTAATCAGAAATATTAATATCAATAGACAATAACTGACTTACCACAATATTGAAGGCGTTTACATGCTCTGTCACTGATTCTCCATATTTCATCCTCAACTTGTACAACTTATTTAATAGGAACAATTTGTTTACCAGGGACTTAGACTAATCCCCTAACTTATCCCATAATTTTCTGGCTATAGATTCCTCTAACACATTCAATAATATTGAATCTAAGAGACACAACCAGATTGTTCTCTTCTCCTTTCAATCCAACTTCTCCCAGTCTTCTTTTGAAATTCTTGTAGGTGAAGTACCTAGATCCATATCGATCTATTGATATTTTTCCACTAACAAATCTTCCAACTTGAGCTTACACAACTCAAAAAATTTCCCATTAAATTTCTTGATCTTTATTTTTGAACTACTTTCCATTTCTTTTCACCTTAAGAATCGATACCACAGAGCTCCCACTGTAACAATGTTTATCACAGACCTAAGCCAAAACTTCAGCCACAAAGGCCTCCCCCTCAAGCCAATAACTGCTATGGTACCAAATGTAGATTTTAACCAAGTGTCGAATTAATTATTGCAAATGGATTCTCAATAAAAATAGAAAAGATACAATGACACACACACACATTACACATATATGTTTACCCTAGAAACCCAAACCGGGAAAACCAACAACCTGTTTAGAGTGACACCTCTAATTCTTTATGCATCATTTTCTTCTATTTAGATGTTTATACTCTTAGGAGTTTGTTAATATCAATTTGGTCTAAGGTGTCATTAGGTAAAAGTGTGTTTCTTTAGTATGCATTAGTATGCAACATTTGTAGTTAGGTAATCTGACGGTCGCGATATGTTTCTGACATAGAGTGATCTGACAACTCACATTCTCCTCAATCTTAACAACTACATTGATCTGTGGCTTGACACTTGATTGGTCCATGATATCTATTTAAATAACATGGAGGGTCATTTGTTGATAACCGATTGTGAGAAACTCTTGTAAATCTCTCTATAATATTTTCTTTTGCATTAATAAATTGGTCCAAGTGGCCATGTTGGTTGGGGCCATGGATGTTTCCTCATAGGGGTTTTACCATGTAAAAATATTGGTGTGTTGATATTTGATCTTGTTGTGTGGGTGTTTACTGGATGTGTTCATTCTTTATTGGAATACATCTGTTTTCAAACATGGTATCAGAGCACATTTGAAGACCCGCTCCTGTTGTAGATCGTGTTCATGAAGCCGTGTTGCCACATCTCTAGTTTCTTTTATTTTCGTACATTTTTGGTCTATGAGGACTATTCCATTGCATCTAGAGTGATCATTTCAGTTAGAAATTCCTTTCGTTTCACTCAAAAATGTTTAGTTGACTCAGATTCCTTATTCAGTCTTGAGCTCCCAAATAGTGTTTTGGTTATGTCTTTGGTTGTCAAAGTTATGGAATAATTTAGTTTTGTTGTCCCCAACTTTTATCCAAAGGGATTGACTTTTAAGTCTCCATTCCTCTTCTTCGCGTTTTAACCACTCGTTTCATTTTTTATCCAATCACCTTAATTCTTCCAGTAGAGTTGGGATATGGGGTTCCCTATCAAGTCTGGTGCCAAGTCTGGAAAGATAATTTTCGATCCCAGAGATCTCCTTTTTCTTTTGGCTTTCCATATTGGAATCCAATTCTTTACAGTTTCTTTGGTGTTCTTCAGATTTTTCTAAAATTGAATCATTAGAGGCTCATTGTTTTCAACTTGTAGCTTCTTCGAAGATGAGGAGACTAAGTTTTGAAAATCAAGGTCGTTGAACCAAATTTTATTTATTTTTAACGATGCATGGGTGGGGGGGGGGCTAGGGCTCCATCATAGAGAGATGGGGAGATGATCTGAGCTACCTCCTTCTTCTACTTTTGAAATGAATCTTAGTACCTTCTCCAAAAAAAAATTGTTAGCATGAATCTATCGAGTCGTTTCACGACTTCATCTCTCCATGTTCAAAAATTTCTGCAAGTTAGAGTGAGATTTATAGGTTCCATGTCTGTTATATTTACAGATTCGAGAAAGGATAGAAAAAAACCACGTTTTTTAATCATATTTTGGACAAGGTCCCCAGACTTCTCTCAGCGAGAGAGTGAAATTCATATATCCTCCAATGGTCGTTAAAGGGTCATTAAAGAATCCTTCACTTTTTAGGTTTTCCCAAAATGGAATTCTATCAGTGTAAGGACCATATATATTTATGAAAGATAAAGCGTAGTCATCATCTTTATGTTTTAGGTTCACAAAAATGGTGGAGATTGAATAGGACGAAGAAAGGGCTTTAAAATACGTACTCCAACCTATCAGCAAACCACTAGACTAACCTTCAGCGTTGACCACGCTAAAGGCCCAATATTTTAAACAGGGGATGATAGCATTTATTATTACTTCCCCTTTACACATCATCTCCTGTAATAAAAGAATATCGAGATTAAGGCTCAGGAGCAACCTTTTGAGGGTTAATTTTTTTTTAGGGTCCCCAATCCCTCTTACATTGTAGGAGAGACAGATAATTTTTTCAGAGGGGGGAGGGATTTCCCCTCTCTAAGGGCCCTTGTGATGGTGTCCTACGTGCCTTTTCCGATTTCATCTGCTGCCAGTTCTTTAGCTTTTGAAATATGAGAGCAAAGATAGACATTTGAGGGACGTCTAAGGCTAAACCTCCTTTGGACTGGGAAACTTCCTTAAGTTTGACTTTAGACCTCAAGGTGTAGCCTTTTGAGGAAGGATGGGGGGGAGGGGGAGGAAAAAAACTAAGGGAGGAGGGGGTGGGAAGAACAAGCCGAGGGTCAAGGGAAGGTTTAGGGATAGGGGAGGGAGGGATAACTGGAGGGATGGAGGTAGCAGGGGAAGAAGTTTATGTTGGAGCAGAGTGGAGAGAGGGTTGAGGCGGGGGGATCAATAGAACAACAAGAGGAGAGGCCAAATGGGGAACCACAGGAAAAATCTGAGGGGAAGGAGGAGCTGAGAGACAGACCAAGGGTGAGTGGACCAGCCCCTCGGAACCGACAGGATTCTTAGGAGGAAAATTCTTGAGTGAAGGAGAGGAAAGAAAAACAGGGGCCTTTGAGAACATGCGTGTTTGCGCGTCTTAGAGGACAATATATCCCATGTCATAGATGGAAGCTTTGACTATCCCCAGTTCCAAGAAAACTTCCTTAGAACCTCTTGTCAAGACCGTCTCGACCTTCTCTGATCTGTTGCAGGTATATTTTCGCACCAACGTTTTATTTATAGGGAAGTTTTACGGAAGCAATCACTTGCAATCTACTTGCAAGTGCCCTATTTCATGGCACGCATGGCATCTGAAGGGAATTCACCAATAATATACCTTTTGGTGCTAGGTAATGTCACCTAGGACAAGGTATAGG
Source organism: Picea sitchensis (assembly GCA_010110895.2). NCBI lineage: Eukaryota > Viridiplantae > Streptophyta > Pinopsida > Pinales > Pinaceae > Picea > Picea sitchensis. The sequence continues at coordinate 305,917 of SNQJ01S0002588.1, forward strand.
TTCCCAATCACTCCATCTCTGACCTTCACCTCCACTTGAATCCATGCCCAAAGCCTTTCTTTATTGGAGGCCCAATTGGGTTCTAAAACCACGAAAGACCCTAACTTATCCCCTATTACTTCCAGAGCTTCTCTAGTCCAGAAGGACAGGGGAAGGCTTGGAATTTTGGCCCAAATCTTCATTTGGTATATAGGTTCATGCTCAAGATCAAATTCTATTGTCTAGGGCTTAAGAACCAAGCCTGACAGCCCCCATGACCATTTACCACATAACAACTTGTCTCTATTTGTTGTTGTGTTGCGGAGAAAGGAGTTCCAACCTCTAGGTATAACATGGGCTTCCAGCGCATACCCTAGAACTGGAGACCAGGTGTTCTCTAACCAGGATTGTAAGGCCTGAAGACCAGGTGTCTTACCTGTGAACCTTCCCACTAGCAGTTTATCATGGAAATTGGCTATGTACGCAACAACCATGTCTTATCCTACAACCATCTTCACTTGGCCTCTTTTTTTCTGGAATAACCTTTGTTATCTTCTTTGTAATTCCTTTCGTATTCTTCTCTAGGGAGCACAGAGGAGTCGTGGAAGGCTTGAGAACCGAGCTACTTCTAGAGCTGGAAGGGAGAACGTTTCTAAAACTTTAGAACCAAAGGTTATGTTCTTCTCTCTAGACGCATCTGAAGGGGGGCTCTTTGAAGGGATGTTAACCAAGCTTCCTCCTTTCACATCTACCATCCTTCACACATGCTTGAGAATAGTCCCGCCCCTCCTGAAAGGAAATAAGTAATGGTTGCGGCGAGTGAGGAGGGCATGATTCCCAGTTTAGGAACTCCTCGAGGGAGGGGAACTCTCGACCACGTGACAGGATGTGCTCATAGTCCACTTCTTCCTCCTCAAAAGGTGTCAGCTGTCTTCCCCTTGTTTCAGGGTCTGACCTAGAAATGAGATGTGGCAGAAGGACGAGTGGAACACCGACTGGAGGTGACAGGGGAGGAGGGGAAAGGGTACGAGTCATGTGATAGGGAAGCCGGGAAGAAAAAAAAGGCCGACAAGGAAACATAAAAGGGAAACAGGAGGGCCTGCGGCCCTAGCCCCTAGACTTAGAAGTCTGTGGCCATATGCGACCGTGCACCTCCATCAAAAAACCACAAACTATCCTTAAAAATTATGCCACTACTTCATTAATACAATTAACTTTCTTATTTTGTTGAATAAGCATGTTTTACCTTTTGTTTTTCCTATCTAAACTAGTATATGTATGGCTAGTTAGCTAATTTGCTTAGAAAGTTTATTTGTTCCTAAGCTTATTTTTTCCCCTCTTTTGTTTCTTATTTTGACACATTTAAGTGATAAAGTTATCTCTTTCCATTAATTTTTGGCACATTCTAATTAATTAATGTTTCATTTTCATTAATTACTTAAGTTGATTAATGCATCTCATTGCAAAATTTTAGTCTCTTTAACATACAATTTTAAATCTCTATTAGATTCCAGTACACTAATTAAATACCTTAAACAAAATTCTCACTACTAACATAAGACACATTTTAAATCAATTCACTTACATTATAAAGAGGCCTAGTACCCTCAACACGAAAGTCTCCATCAACTTCATTAACAAATAAACCCTTTGACAAGGATTTGGTTTTCATTAACAAATAACTTCATTAACAAATAAACCCTTTCACAAGGAGTTGGTTTTCATTAACAAATAACTTCATTAACAAATAAACCCTTTGACAAGGAGTTGGTTTTCATTAACAAATAACTTCATTAATATTCCTCTTGCATTCTATGCAGGGTGTTCTACATGTTTTGATTTGAATCATCATCTAAAGCAGGAACAACATGTACAATAGGAACATTCTCAAGAAATTTAAGATGGAAATTGCAAACCAATAATCATTCAAATAGATGCTAGTAAGAAACTTTTAGAGGAAATGTGTCTAACGACATAAGAGGAAGTAGATTGTATGAGTACCATTTTATATTAAAATTTTGTTTGAAGTTTGGTTTTAGTATAAGTGATAGTGCACAAATTGTAAGCATTATGAGTCAATATCATTTAATACTTATACTAAGTTTATGAATTAATCTTTAAGTTTTATTAGTATGATTTATTATATTTATGCCTTAATTCTAGTAATTATTATTTTATTTTTTTTACTTTTGTGGGAGAAAATGTTGAGGGTTCATGTTTTCAATTTGACTAATTGTTTCCATATTTGTTTTTATTATATCTTTATAGTAGATAAAAAGTTGGGATTAATAATCTCAATTTGATTATTTTTTTTTCAAATTTTTTAAAATAGAATTTTTTTTTCTTTCAAATTTCGATGGGAAAAAGTTTCTTATTTAAAAAAATATAAAGACTTTCCATGAAGTATCTAAAACCTTTTTAGATTTTAACATTAAAAAAAAATCATTATGTAAATATTAAGCATCTTTAAAAAAAAATTGTTCTAAAGAAATATTGAAGATGCATTTATTTTATTTTTTTCTAAAGAAATATAGAAGATGCATTTATTTTTATTTTTCTAATATATTTATAAATACATAAGTAAGAATTAATAAAATTGTTATTTTTTTAGTGAGTTAAATTTATTTTTGAATTTGCATTTGAAACTTAAAAAAACAAATAAATGTAAATATGAACAAAATTGTAAAATTAATATTTTAAAATTAATAAAAATTTCAATTTAAACATAATATATATTTTTGTTTTTTTTGAGTTTGGAATTATAGAAAATTATATATTTTTTTTCTTTTAAACATTTTTTATTTTAAAATTATAATTTATTTTTTCTATTATATTATAATAATAATCCATTTTTAAAACAACTACACGTGTAATGTAATTATGGGTTCTCAGCTCATATTGAAAACGGACACCATTTGATTAATGACAAGATATGGAGGAATTGTTATAATTAAAACCTCATCAAATTCTAGAGTAACAGTAACTCAGCAAAGGGGAGATCAAATTCTAATATCTCTATCTGTAACATCATTAACTTAAAAAAAAAAAAAATTAAACTTACTAAAGAAATTCAGATCTTGTAAATCTTTTGGAACTGTTTATATACGACTAATCAAATTAGAACTTTTTTGTTAAGTGAGATTCTTGCAACTAAATAAACTCCATTAGAAATGAACCGTCGTGAGTATGAATATTTTATCCAGTAGAGTTTTATACATAACACTAGTGCTTGCAAATTTGTTCTCTACTTGCTGAGAGGCCTTCTTTAGAAGCAGGGTCAATTCATAAAACAATGCTTTATTCTCATTCTGTCAAACTGATTAAATAATGGGTTTTTGAGACAATTGATTTTCTCTCAGTCTGTAACGAGTAAGTCTAAAACGTTCAGACCAGACTGCACAGCCAAAATGGGAAGAGGGGCATTCCGAGAATTGAACTCGGGACCTCTCGCACCCTAAGCGAGAATCATACCACTAGACCAAATGCCCTGCGCGACGTGCACGTACGGAAGAATAATAACTGGATTCCTGTGTCAGAAGTGGAACTTGAACCTCTTACAAGGACCAGAACCTGGGTTTGGCACCTTACACAACTCGGCCGGTTTGGAATTTGACGTAGAACATTTTATTTTTTATTTTTTGACATATTTGACAAGTGGTTACAAAATTCACACATCTTACCTGCTTAAAAAATCTTAACCAGATATATTTATTAGAATTGCAAGCGCGGAAAACACAATTCACAGTGATAATTAACAATCACACATATAATAGAACATGGGGATTTCACGTGGTTCACCCAAACGTTGGGCTACGTCCACCAAGCATAGGGATCGGTTGTCTTATTATTCAGATCATGGAGATTACATCAACTCACTCACACTTAGTCGTTTTTGCCTCTACGGACTTACATGAATTTATACATTCACACAAGAAACTGAATATTAAATGCAATCCCTATCCATATTCTAACTTGGTCTATTTGGTTGTAACCAACGCAGAATAATAGGATCGAGATCTATAATTGGAGGAATTCATTGTCACCAAATTCCAACAATCTCCACCTTGACAACAATTAACCTAATACCTTGCTCATTCATTTTTGTTCATCACATTTTCTGCAAGCCAAGAGAAGCCAAACACCACTGCAACTTCTCTAATAAAACTGGTTTCATGATCTCGCCTGTGTGACTTGCACGAGTTTGGATTTCCTGAGGAGTCACTCCACCTCCAACATGTCTTCCACAATTGTGTTGTGAGACACATTTAGTGATAAATCTCCTCCTATCCAAAACACCTGTAAAATATACATTACAATTATCACAGACCATCTCAGTGTAACCATTATAGGTGACATTTGTGCTTCTCAAACGCTGAAGCACCCATTTCACTGCAACACCTGAATCTGTCACGTATTTGACAACATCATTAGCATGTGAAACATCTGGTCTTAACCATTTCATCACATACAACAGACCTCCTACTAAACTTACATGAGACATAACCTTTTCTTCTTTATAGACAGGCCCTATACTTGAAGAAAACTTATAATGGAAAGCGAGAGGGATAAAAATTGGTTTTACAATGTTCATACTAAACTCCAACCACAACTTACCATTACCATCTCTGTGTACTTCTATGCCCATAATTTGTTTTACTGCTCCTTGATCCCTCATCTGAATTGTCCTGTCCACCTGAGTCAATTTCTTACTAATTTTATCCATGCTTCGGCTTGCATCGAGCATATCATCAACAAATAACATCAAGCCTGTGAATGTACTATAAACCATATGGTCATTCCTACCCTTTGAAAAATTCTGACTCACTATGAAAGATTCAAACTTCTTATATATTTGCCTAGGTACCAATAGGCCATACAATGAATTATCTAGCATGCAAACAAATTTACCGTTGTGATCTTGAATCAACCATTTTGGTTGTTCCATACATACCTTATCTCTATCAATGATGACCTTGTGAGAAGTAGGATCCCACAAACAACATCCCTTTATACCACCATCATAATTTGCAGAGATATAAAACAAGCAGGATTTTAGAAACAAAGATTTTAAGTCTGGAACTGATTTACTTCTTACCAGTACCTGCAATACTTTCTTTCTCTTATGACCTTGATGCTTCTGCCATAAATAAGAAGATACATCTATCACTTCAGATGCCACTTTAGTACTCCTTTCCAGCTTATAAAGGTTATCAACCTTTGTTGCCTTCATCACTACTAAATTCCCTTTCGACAATGTGAGAGCTCCACCTTGACCTGTATACTTATATCCACAAGAATCCAACACTCCCAATGAAATCAAATTTGATTTAAGCTCAGATACATATCTAACATTTGTTAATTCCCTAACAATACCATCGAACATCCTGATTCTAATACTACCAGCCCCAACAATTTTGTAGCGAATACCATTTCCCATAAACACTACACCCTCATCAACAGATTGGTAAGAAATGAACCAATTTCTATGTGAGCACATGTGGTGGGAGGCACTTGAATCTAACTGCCATTCTTCTTGATATTGTAAATTACTAGAAACGGTTAAAATTTGATCAATCATACCTGAATTTGTTACAGCCAAATTTGTTTCCTTCGTAGAGTTTTCCTCAGATTCCTTTCTCTTCCAACAATCTTTCTTGAGATGTCCTGTTTTTCCACAGTATTAACGTTTTTCTTTACCCTTTCTGTGTCTTGACTTAGATCGGAAATGTTGAAATAATGTAACTGCGAAGAGCATTCTTATTATTTTGTTATTGGATTAAATCCCCATTGAGGATTAATCAAGTCGGTAATTGTATAAGGACCAAATCCCCTTTTGCGGATTGGTCATCGGACAATTATAATGTACAGAATAACAAGTCGGCCCCAGCAGTTATAATGAAAGGGCCAGATTTAATTAAAGGTGGATTTACCCACCCAGTGTGAGAGGTCGGCCCAACCAGATGGTGACTCTTCACACATGCCAGAGTGATATAAATAAGAGGCTAGCGCCTCACTTCTATCACACACTTCACTTGCTCATTCGCTTATGAGGCAAGTTGCATTTTCAAGTTGGAGAGAGGAGAAGAAGGGTGGCGCATATCTTGGAGGAGGATTTTTTGTATTGGTTGAGTTATCTCTTGAACATTGTATAATCTATTTATGATAAGGAAGCTTTTGTTGGGTTTTCTTCCCCTAGAGGGTTTCCCAGGATAAATGTTGTGTCTATCGTGGATGTGTATTTCTCAGTGATCTTGTTCTTATTATGCTCGTATCTTATGAAATGCAAAGAACTATAATAATGGCATAAACATTAACATGGTATCAGAGCCAACCTGAAGAAAGCACAATCTGCAAGAGGAAAAACGTCACTATTACCGGACCCTAAAATTAGGGTTTTGAAAAAGCAAGTGTTTTCAGCTATCTATCACCCTAGAAAGTTGCGCCCTCCCCCAGGGATCATTTTGGCACTTAGAGCGCACATTTTCAGTGGCTGGATCTCCCAGAAAGTGAAACCCTAGTTTCACAAAGTACCAGAAAACCAGAAAACCAGAGTACCAGAAGTACCAGAGTACCAGAAGTACAAGAAAACTAGAAGCAGCAGTCCATAAAATCCGCAAAGCAGATTTGAAGGGGTAAAATTTGGATTTTCGAAATTCTGAGTACACCAGCATACTCGCCTCAGCTCAGCGCATCTATTCCCTAGATCAGATTTTCAAAATTTGAAGTTTGAAAAATTAGGGTTTTCTCATAAAACCCTAAG
>SNQJ01S0002589.1:0-14142 GCA_010110895.2 Picea sitchensis
GTTGCACGACCAATTCCAGAGGGCCAAATTAGTTCATTATGGGCAGAAGGAGATGAGTAGTGGTAGTATGCCTTGCACCAATGGGATTTTTGGTCCTCATCCCCTAATATGTTAATTGTATATCTAGAGAACAGGAGAGTGGTCTCGTAGTTGAATAATTTTTTGGATTGAAATATATCTATGGGAGCATAAATAGACTATTTCCTTATAGTGAAAGACTTTTGCCTAGAACGATATAATTTGGACCTCTAGAGTTCCAAATTTCGGGCTGTAAAATGGCTATTGCATTCAACATCGGTTTCTTTTCTGAAACCCCTTCTTTTGGTATTGTCAGGGCCACCATCGCCTAGCTGGGAAGTCCCCCCCATTATGGTTGATTTTAATTTGGGCGTAGGAGTGGGAAGAGCGTTTTCATTGCCATCATCCATTTTCATATCATCGTCCATCAGATCATCTTCTCTCGGCTTGAAATCAATCGCATGAACCTCCACGTCAGCCATCAATGGAGGTGGGAAGGTTGTCTGAGTAGGCGAGGTTGCCTTGGAATTCTTTGTCTTGAAATATATCTCTCGGTGAACCAAAGGACCATCTCCTTTTTTTCTCCTGGGCAGAGGGAGATGAGTAGTAATAATATTCCTTGCAATACTGAAACCTCTGGTCATCATGCTTGAAGGTGTTTACTATATATAAATAAAACGGAAATTCTCGTTAACTTATGGTTAAATTCTCCTTAAATGTTGTGGAACTGTTTCCATAAGTTAACGAGAATTTATGTTTTATCCAAATGATGTTTTAAATGAAAATTCGGAAGGGATAATATAACCCTTCGGAAATATTGGTTTAATGCATCTCAACAAAATATCTCCTCAAGCCTTTCACTGATCAATGAAAATCTCCACAGTTCGTGCGTAATGAGTTGTTACCATTAAATATTACTAATTTCATATTTAGAAAAAAGTGTGAAGGTGGTGGTGATGAAAAAGAGAGATTAAGGATTAGAGATTTCATAAAGGCGCCAACCAGACGATGCACTGAAGAGATTGCATCATGCTTGAAATGAATACTTGGAAAGGCTAACACACTTCTCTGCAAGTATTGGTTTAATTCGTATTAATGACAAATATTCTCTGGCCTTTCAGACATTAATGACAATATTAACAGTTCCTTCATGATGAACTATTAGCATTAAAGATTAATAATTTCATATCTAGAAAGATGTGCGAAGGTGACGTGGATGGAAAAGAGAGATTAAGCATTGTACATTTCATCCACCCGTCAACCCACGAAAGAGATTCCAAGAATGGCCAAGTATGGAAAGAAATTGGGCAGGCTCCAAAATAGGGTCACAAGATATACTCAGGAGACGTGAGGGGTCAATGGTCAAATTATATGTCTCTGAAATTTTGACCGTAGAATGTGTAACACAAAACAGGGAACAATGACAGATTTTGGTGGTCAATTTGTATATCGTAAAATTTTGGGTGTTATTTGTAGGTAGAGGAACAATGGAAGCACAATTTTGAGCAAGCCTGGCCAGGAACTGACGATGGTAATAGTGGAAAAGTATGCAATGGGTAAGTGGTTGGTTAGACTGGTGATATAAAAGCATGAGACATACTCGAAACATGGAATATTGATGGGCTCGAAAACAGGGCCACAAGTTCTACTCAGGAGACGTGAGGGCCTGATGGTCAAATTGTATCTATCCCAACTTTTGATTGCAAAATGCGTAACACGGAACATGAGACAATGACAGATTTCGATGGTGAGTTTGTATATTGCAGAACTTCGGGTGTTGTATATAAAAACATGAGACATTTCAAAAAAATGACACATTCGGAAAATGTACCAAGTACCTAGAAAGGGAAATAAAATACGAAAAAGAGGAATTTGGTTGCTAATTTGTAGATCAGGGAAGTCCGAGTGTTGTTTGCAGGCGGCATAACAATGGAAATGCAATGTTGAATCTGTCTATCTGATAACCTGCCTATCCGGGAACCCACGATCCAAAACATTTGTTGAATATGAAATGGGGAAGCGGTCGGTCAGACTCATAATATAAAAGTATCAGTGGAAATATGAAGACATGAATCCACCAACTCTTTTACGTAGACATTTTCCGAAAAAAGACTAAGTAACCAGAAAGGGAAATCAGAGGGAAAAAAGAAAGGGGATGGAAATTTCCGGAAGTGGGAATTGGTGTAAGAAATCCCCATTGATCATCTTAACAGTAACTATGAAGTGAATTAAACATGTGAACAAGTTCTTCAATCAAGGAATAGATAAGGCAAGCTATGTTTATAGTTTCTAGAATGTGTTTGCCTAAGAGAAGCATCGAAAAGCCACAAGAAAATAAATTTCGAGATGTTTAAGTAAAGTTATTATACTGTCAACTTCACCGCAAGTATAACAATGAGAAATTTGAATTTTAATGTCATGTCGTCGATATGATAGTTCCATTGGAATTCACATAGTATATATCATTTTATTTCAAAATATTCCCGGAGATGAATTTTGCTAAGTTCATCAATCAAGGAAAAACATGTCCTGTATATTCTTTAAGATCATAGAAAAACTACCAAGATCTCGAATGTATCATTAATTTTCCAAAACGAAGCATACAACCAAGAACCAATTAAATACCAAATGTATTGAAAGTCGAGGCACAAGGAAACACATGAAAACAAAAGGCACCAAGAGAGATTGCACAAGGTTCCATAGAGAAACACGCATTTACCTTTGCATCAAATAATTTGATATAGAAAAAAAACACACATGGCATTGGTTTTCTTTTACATATGGTATATGTTCCCCATGAGAAAATAATTGGGTCCATGGGATATGAACAAAAGTTTTCCAAACACAAGACAACACAAAACCAGTGGAACTTTGCCATTGTACCCTAGCTATAACCAAACCCCAAAATGGGGAACAAGAAATTTTATGACTATTATTTTACCATGAAGCAAGATCACTATGGACATTTTCTTCTGATAGTGCCATGATCTATCACTACCAGTTTTAAGAATGCCAAATTTCCAATATTATTGGAAATGCCTAACGATTCTTCCTAGAGGATAAAGCTATTTCGATGGTTCAAAAGATGGGCCTGAGTTATTTACAGTTGGATACTTTGTATGGGGTTTTTCCTCATGTTTCCCATTTCTATGCTAAACAATCTTATGCTCTTGTACATCACCAATAATTGCACCTACTTGTATGGATTCCAATGCCCAAACTCCCCAATCTCTATAGTGAGTTCTGAAGATCTCAAGCTCATGTTTTAATCCATGTTGAGCCCTTTTTTTTCAATTAGGGAATCGATAAAATTCATATACCATACCATAAATTTATATTTGGAGATCATCTTTTTTTTTATTTAGGTACCCAAAAAAATGCAGAAATCCTTCCATGACTATATAGTTGGAAAACATTTTTCCAATTTGGGCACCCAAAAAGGTGCAGACTCCTCCAACAAAGCCACAACCAGCCACCATTTTTTTTTTTCATTTGGACACCCCAACAAATATGCAAAATTATTACTGGGAGATGAAAAAAAACATGAAAATAACAACATCGATTGCATTTGTAGTTATATTCTCCTTGTTGTTTCAAGTACACAAAAAGAGACAAAATATCTAGAAAGAAACTTTTACAGCCATAGATGTAAACTTTGAAGAACTCGAGTTCGACGAACATTCATCTGGGTGTTGAAGAAAAATTACAGACACACATGAGATTTTTTCGTTTCCTGCCAAAGCTTGATATGATTTTTTCTTTCCAGCCGATATGAAATATGGCATTGTCCCCATTTAAGGTAAGTTTTGTATGTATCATGTTGGCCCTTGACCAAGTTTTGAGAAAATATTGGTCATGTTTGACTAATTTTGGGACTTTGACAGACTAGTCGAAGATGGAGTGCCCAAGCGGAGTGGAGATCATGGGATCTCACTTATTTTGTGGGCTTGTGGACCCAAAAAAGGGTTTACTAGGTTTTATGTAACATGTTATGGGATGTCGGCCCATGAGTTTACCCATGCTTAGGCCTTTTTTTAAACGTATAAATAAGTAGTTAAGCGATGTAAGAGGTGGTGATCGTTGGTGGGATATGTGCACCATATTTTGTAAGTGTTAATGTGGGATTACTGCAAGAGGTTGTAAGTGGCTTTGTGAAAACATACTTTGTAGAGTGAGGCTCTCTGCCTTGACCTAATTTTGGGAAGGAGGATCTAGTGCGCAATGCGTAGATCTCTTGTCCTCTGTGGATTTGTGCACAGGAGCAGATGAATGTAAGAAGATTGAATACTAATAAAGAAGAATAAGTCATTGGTGGACGTAGCCCTACACTGGGGTGAATCACGTATATATTGTGTCTTGATGTGCTTTGTGTGATGTGAATTATGTTGTTAATCTGCTTATTGTTGTTGTTATAATGTATGGTGAATGAATTTGATGTTCCTGCTTAGTGATTAATGTTATTAAAGATAAATGAATGCTAGATCTGAGCTAATGCTATGTGCTAAGTGATTGTAAGTGCTTGATCTTGATTGATACTGCATTGATCTATAATAAGGGTTACTTTGAGATGTGAATGAGACTCGTGACCTAACACATATTGTTGTCTAAGTTCCCTGGTAAGTTTTGTAATCACAGATCTGTGTCCCATATTGGTTGTAGACACCTGAGTCCTGCAACCCCCTTGCCTCTACCTTAGGTGAGACTTCATCTGCTTCGCAAGTGTTGCCGAAAGGGCTGATCGTTATTGTTTTGTTGGTGCGTTGTTGAAGCATTGAACCCTGGGTCTACCCCTGTGCCAACAAATGGTTCCATTGTCGGGACCTGAAACTGTGATTGTTGGGAACTAAAGAAAAGAGAAAGCTCTATGTGTAGATATTTTGTTCTAGTGCATAGTATTCTACTTGACTTGCAAAGCTCTGTGCTAAGAAAGAAACCTGATCTGAAGAAAATAGGTAAGATCTTAAAGCTTTGTGATCTGGTAAGGGTAAGATAAGTGGAAATTTTTGCTTCGAAAGCAAGAATCTAGGTATGTTTGATAGATTTTTTCCTAGTTAGAAGAAAGATTTGATATGAATAAATTTGACATAAATAGAGAAAGATATGTTATTCCTATGCATATAAATAATTTTTGGACTAATAAGTGGATGCAGGAACCTAGAAATATTTTTTGCATATTGTAGGTCCAACACTTTGATCCTAGTGCGCAGTACAGGAAAGGATGGAGCTCATTTAAAAGAAAGAGAGGATTGACACTATGTTATAATTGCATAATATCGAGACATATTTCTAAGGAATTCCCTAGTATAGGTCCTATTTGTCTTTTTTATAAATCTATTGATCATGAGGTTGAGGATTTCCCAAGGATGATTGCTAAAGTTGAAAAGATGAACACGAGACAAGAAAACTCTGAAGAAAGTCAAGAGGCTAAGAGCATGTTGGGGAATCATAAAGAGAAAGAGTCAGAGGCTATGTTTGTATAGTTAAAATAAGTAATGGATGACCACAAGGATGTCGATTTACCAGAAATATTGAAAGAAAAACAACACATAGTTACAATAATAGAAGACTTTGGCATCGACTGTGTATTGGATGAAGAAACACATGGGAATATTATGCCAGAAAGCACTTGCAAAATTTTTGGAAATCCTGTTATGGTACCTTCATTGGGAAGGATAGGCTTGTTTAAAGGAAATATTATAACCCTATGTGGAAGAGTTACTAATATACCTATGATTTCTCATGAAACATCGACTGAAGAAGAATTTGAAGTCATTAAATTTGTTGAGAACAATGCCCCTTTTCCACTTTTATTAGGAAAGACTTGGATTGAGAAGGATCAAATTAGAAGGAAAGTAGAGGAGGAAGCTACATAACGGAAAAATAAAGAACTAAGGGACTTCATAACTAGAAAAATAGAGAGACTAATAGAAGAACAAGAGGATAAGTCAAAGCAACAAAGGGCCAGAGAATTAGTTGTTGAAGGTGAAAGAATGTGGGAAGGCTGAAAGAACCTGTCCATGTAAGAAATAAGTATAGCCACCCTGGAAATAGTAAGAGAAGGGACATTAACCTCAGAATCTGTAAGAGCACATCAGTAGTGAGAAGTCCTTTTACCAGGATAGAATACGAATAAAAATGGGAAGAGGATTCTAGAAATTGTTAGAGAATCTTAGATCACAGGAAAGAAGGCCAGGAAGCTCAATAAGAAGAAAGCTAAGTTGCAGGAAGCTACAAAAAGTAGAAGGAATAACTCACAGGAGGCATATCTTTATAACTTGAAACTTTTCAGAATAGTAAAAGCACACAGAATGGGACTTCACCACGACGAAGCTATATGACCATTGGAGGCGCCCAGACAGTTTGAATGATGCCCCAGAATGGCTAGAAAACAAATTTATGAGAAAATGGATCATTGAGACTATGCCACAGTGGACGGATTCACATTGATGGATGTATTCCTGCCCATTGGATGAATCTATTATGACACTTTCTTATTTAACCCATCGAGCACTATGCCGGGACCACTTTTTTCCACCCGTGAATATCCAATCTAACAAAGAATCCATTGTATCGTGTTTTGGTTTCTAGACCTCGTCATCCATTTGGTTACCTCGCTTGTTCGTTCGCCTACTCGATCTATTTGGTTACAAGTGTGAATGTCAGGTGAACCTAGCGCGTTAGAGAAGTTTGTGGAAGATATTCTTGTGGAGCTCATGGATGAGAGAGTTATGTCTGTAGGAATATAGGCGTCATCGACTTGGGGACTGCAAGCATCCCCCTCGACTGGACGTAATTCTAGCCATTCTACTGAGAAGTGAAGAAAATATGGCTAACGTGAATCACATATCGTCGGTCTTGGCAGAGTACATACCTCCTTTGTCTAGCGCATTTAACCATGATAGTATCCCATGTGACTTTGAGTATATGTTGATCACTGCATACATCCCGAAGGGGATACGCATAGTTGGACCCCAATTAGGACAGATCTCAGCCTTGAAGAACAATAACTTTAACCTCGACAATAGAAATAACTACGCCATGCTCACGCCCCATAGGTATTTCATGAGGATGACTGGGAAGAAGTCGTGCATAGTCTCCCAGTCGTAGATTATGGAGCTAGCGTAGTCAACGATCCTGAATGTAATGAAGATTCCTCACTTTGTCTGACATTAGGACGTTAACGCTTGTGATAAAATACTCTTTTCATGCTACCATGGAGGGTATCTATGGCTCGACAGGCATGTTACTGTGGATCCGACGCCGATCCACTTGATTACAGGATTGAGCATGCAAGGACAGACCCTCAGTAGTTCTACCCAGGGAAGACTTTTGATCGCTCCCTGGAACAACACATAAAGGAGGATTATGGAAATGTAGAAACTATAAAGTGAGGATACAAGGTAGCTTCTATCCAGGATGGCGCAGTGCACCTATATTGTCAGCTTATAGCTGGCAAGCTCATCAGAAAGAACTGTCCCACACAAGTCATAGGATTCCTAGTGGACCTCGCAGGAAAGTGCGTGGAGGGGATGCATATGAATTGGGCGAGTTACCTTGTCAACGAGCTCGAGAAAGAATGCCGCTAAGCACAGTATCAGAGGTATGAATTCCATTTCAGCTAGTTACTGGTATTGATTTCATTTTTCCCTGGGCAGATGCCAGAAGGAGCGACATTTCCAGAAGTTGAGCCATCGGAGCCATTGGCCCTGAGGTTCTCCACCTTGTGGTATACAAATGATATGTTGAAGCAACGAAAGTCAAACATTCTCTTCCATTCCTACTACCAACAACTAAAGCGTGCTATTGAGGCATTCCCATACATGACACCAAACACATTGTACCAGTACAGATTGCTAGCGAAGTTCCATGCAGATTCGCACTTTATTTATATCACTATGTGTACGGATGAAAGCAAGGAAGAGTTGCAGTCCTATTATAAAATAATCGACGAGGATATAGAGGATATCACTAAAGAATGACCGATGGAGTTCCTTGTACCGGTTGACGATGCATAACTCTTTTCCCCAACATCATTGGAATCCCCTTGGTCACCCGAGTCGAGCATGTCGGGCAGAGCAACGCGAAGAAAAATAAGAAAAAGAAGGAAGTGCATAACATAGAGACTAATAAGAAAAAGGAGGAAGTGTCAAACTCTAGAGTGAGGCTCTATGTAGAAACAAAGAGAATACAATTCACATGAGAATAAGTTACTATGTCGAAAGATGTGTAGTATCTACATAAAGTAAAATAGGTGCAAAGAAGTAAAATACACAGACGATAAATGAAATACTAAACACTGGAATATGAAATAAGAGTAGAGGCATGCACCTTTGTAATTCCTCCTCTAAATTCGCGGCAAAGAGTCCATCGTCCTCTCCAACCACTCTATTTGTTTAAATGTAGAAATGAAGGAAAAATACAATGGACATAAAGAAAGTTAGTATGCAGGAAGACATATAAAAAAAAAAATAGAGATCGAATTTTTTCAATGTAGAGGCACATAAAATAAAAAGGACATGAAGATAAGTTATTATGTAGGAAGGTATGCAATATCTACATACAATAAATTAGGTGAACACATATACAGATAATAAATGTAATACAAAAAAAAGGAATACGAAATAACAGTACAAGCATGTACCTTTGTATCTCCTCTTCCTCCGTTGCGGTAAAGACTGCTTTGTTTTCTCCATCTATTATGTTTGTTTGAATGTGGGAACACACAAAATACAATGAACATGAATGGATGTTGGTATGCTGAGGATAACAAGTAATATGTACATACACTAAATGAGAATCAATGAATAGAATAAAATATAGTTAGAAACATGAACCTTTGTTTTTCTCCATCCATGGTTGTAATTATATAAAGTTTTTTCTGCCCAAAATATTTTACAAGGCACAAAATATTAAGAAATTGCATGGCCATAGCTAAATGATTTTGGGTTTCTATGGAAAAGTATCCAGATATGCTTTGAGATATGGAAATATAATTTTTCAGTATCTTTGGTGTACATCTCATACTTCAAGTACAAGAAAAATTGTTTCGTGGTCACACCAGTTTGTGTACATGATAAAGAGGTTCTATTGTGATATGGGAACATTTCACCAAATATGGTTAATAAGTGCGTTTTGCACATGTTTTATCTTAACAAAAAGACAACGGGCATTGTAATTGCACATGTAGTTGACCAATCATTTGTTATGCCACTATTTTGTATCATGTCCAAATTGAAGTATCCTAGAATGATAATGATTTCATCTAAATATAAATGGTGTGATGCATTTGAGAAAACATTGATTATGCTAGTAATGTTTCACACCAAGCAACATAGAAAATGAATACTGCAAATTGCAATCCACGGAACACCAATTTTGGTAGCACCATCTCAATATCCTTTTCTTCTACAAGAACATTTAAAAAATACATGTAGGTATGGTCCAGAACTAGGAAAAAGAATTGGAGAAAATTTTAAGAGTAGGATAGGTGATCACGGGATAGGTGTCAGATCTCAACTTCACCAAGCATGAAAAACAAAAAAATTACAGGTCCGCTCATGGGTACAGGACCTAAACACCGCAAAGCGAAAACAAAAATAGCTCCAACTATCAGCGCAGGACCCCAACCCTGTAAAGCTGAAGTAAAAAAAAGAAAACAATAAGCAACAAACTAGAGAGAAAGCACGAATAGGCCCAACTGTAGCACCAGGACGTCAAACTCGCAAACTTGAGTCAAACAATAACAAGCTGCAACCAATGAACAAATGAACCAGTGAACACGTAGCAACCATTGAACCAGTAAAGAACATATGTATCTCCAATGATTACCAAAGTACATCCCAAGAACAAAAGGAACCGAAAACATATGACGAGCATGCCAGTAGAAATAATCAAACATTTTTACTTGCAAACTGTAAACAATGTACAACAAAGAACGGATATGAAATGAAATTATGGCATCGAAACTTACTCCGAAATGATGAACGATAGAAGCACATATCAAATTGTGGGTGCAACACCTGGATCCCACAAAGTAAAAAAAAAAAATAGATCCAACTATGAATGCAAGACCCTAACCCTGCAAAGTTTAAGTAAACAAAAGCAAGCAACAAGCACCAACAGGTCCAACCACAAGCGTAGGTCTCGAACCTTACAAAGTTGAACCAAACAACAATAAGTAGCAACCGACGAACCAACGAACAAGAAGCACCCACTGAACCAGTAAACAATGTATGTATCCTCAAAGATGACTAAATAGAATTCCAAGCATAGAAGAAGTATGAAACATACAATGCCTATTCAACTCGCGGTGGACAAAAATATTGTCCAAATTCACTGCAACATTGTATGGAAAAATTCGAGGAAAAATGTACTCTGAGAAGGTGAACATTTAAGGTTGTCAGGTTGTTTAAGGGCCTCACAGTATGCAAACATTTAAGTTGTCATTCATGTTTTAGTACCTCGCGCTATGTAAACATTTAAGTTGTCAGGCCTATTCAAGCACCTCAAAAAAAGTGTCAATGCTTTAAACCTTCGGTATGTAAACATTTCAATAGAAATACAAAGGAATAATAAAAAGGACTAATAAAAGAACATATTAATATGTGATAGCTATAGTCCCTCTATGCCTTCGGCAAGGACTAATAATAAAAAAACATTAAAAAACAACATCCATACTCAAAACTTTCGGGATGTAAACATTTCAGTAAAAATGTAATAAAATATAAAAAAGAGCGTCTAAGCTCAAAACTTTGGATATATACACATTTAAAACACTGGAAACAACGAAGTTGGGAATAAGACCTCCAATATATTCTCCAATGAGATGATGACATATAAGTTTTTTTTTATATAAAAAATAATGTTTTCACTTCTATAGTACGAACAATACAGATGATGCGAAAATTTATAGTCAAAGGACATATTAATATGAAGTCAATGAATTATCAATCACTATAGTCCCTCTGTGCCTTTGGCAGGGACTAATAAAAGTGAGGAAATAACTACAAAACACCAGTATAAATGTTCAACTATATAAATCATGTCCGACATGCCGTATTTAATTTGGCATGGACAAAATCCATAAACCATTACACCCTTAGCGCAAGAAAAAATTTAATCATTATAGACCCATTGACAACAATTTTAATGGGTTAGTCATAACACATGAACCTACCATGAAAAAATTATCGACCAAACCCTAAAAATTTATGTAATAAAATAAAATTTTATTATTTCATTAAGGGCAATTTTGGGCGTTGGGTTGTTTGAAGGTTCATGCTGGGATCTTTCTTGGGTTCACATAGGAGGTTTTCTGGGTTCACATAGGTGATTTTATGGGTTCATGCTGAGATCGTAAAAAGAAGTAATCGACAATGGAAAAAGTCCGAGACAAGTTTTATTCAAGATTCATTCTCCGTCGGAGGAAGCCCCTGAGTTACAAATGGTATCAGAGCCAACCACATTTTCAACCCGAGTATGATAACAGACTTTTCTCTCTGTTATTTGTTTTATTGCTATAAGAATTAATCTTGAAAGTCATATCAAGAGTCTCGGGACTTTGAAAGACAAGGTTTCCACTCTTACGACTTTCTGAAAGTCGTATCAGAAGTCTCGGGTCTTTGAAAGACAAGGTTTCCACTTCTACAACTTTCCAAGTTCTAACTAGTTATTGCCTGAGCAGTTGGCCAGGACCTTATTCGACATTCTTTCACTTCGGTGCAAGGAACTAGAATTAAATGCCCTACTTTTCTGAGCAGTAATAGTTATTACTATCACTATGGATAGCTCTATGTCTTTTCGTAATGTTCAAAATGCTGAAGAAATTAGTACTTTTGGATCTTACCATACAATTGAAGGGTCATCATTTTGTCTCATGATTCACTATATGCCCACTATAGAGACATTAGACCCCTGACTCCAAGACATTTACAAAGGAATGAGACCTCCAGGGACTCCAAGATATGGTCTAGGATATATTGAACAATGTGATCAAGTCATTCCAGACTGTCAATTCAACAATCCTCTACCTCCATCGATACAAAATCCCTCTATAGAAGAAATCCATAAATTCCATTATGTTATGATGGGATGTCCCAAGAATACCATTGAGGAAGCATGGATCAAGAAAATGCTTAGCTTGCATTTGTTTACTCATCCTGAATCCTATGAGTTCAATCTTTCTACTTCAAACAAAGAAAAAACTTGTTTGTCCTCAGAGTGGCAGACATATATTTTAGACAATAACCTCTGGATTTCTTTTTATGAATGGAAAAGAAAATCCCAAAATTCTGCAGTCCAGATGATGGAAGAAGGGAAAGAAGGATCTGCCCGCCATGATTGGAAAAACCTAGAAGGAAAAACTAGCGAATCCACATCAACCTTTCCTCCCTTTAAAGGCATCATTATCGAAGACAGTAATAGACAGGTCAAAGATATACCTCTAATGTTAGATGATGAAGCCACCCAACTCTTGGGTGTAGAAAAAAGAGTCCAGTCCATATCCGATAAAGTAAATTGGACAAATACTACCCTTAAAGTTATGCCCACACACACATTTGTGACCAATGATTATTCCATAAAAGGGCATATTAGAGACTTCTCTACAAACACAATAGTTCAATATGTAAATCATATGAATGATAGAGTTGCAGACATTCATGATCGAGTTGGAAAAACTCAAAACACAGTGATGCAAAAAACTGAGGATTCTGAAAAAAATCATGAAGAACTGATGCAAGGATTGGGAGAAGCTTTCTCAATCATGGGAAAAGCTCTATTAGAGATAAAACAAGAGGACACTACTCCTAAAAAACCAATTCCCCAATCTTTTATTCTCCCTCACTCTCTGATTTCTATTGTTTCCTCTGTATATAAGCCTGACAAAAAGTCAAACGAGAAGAAATTCCCAATCCATTTTCCAAAAGAAGAACCAAATATCTCTTCTTCTTCCAAAAACCCTAATCTATCTCTAGTTTCTATCCAAAGACCTTCATATGAAAATATCCCACATCACATGAATAGACCACCTACACCTGATCTTCTAGGAAAAGGAAAGATGCCTGAATCCCAATCATTTGTAGAAGATTCGTTCCTTGAATGGAACATAGATGGTCTATCTGTAGGGAAAGTCCGTCAACTATTGGAAAGAATGTATGTCTCCTATAAAATCATGTGTATGAAAGGCAAAAGTGAGATAGAAGCATGTAAATCTCTGATCCAACGTTTCACAGGAACGTTAAGAAAATGGTGGGAAGTTATCTCCTCACCTATCATGATAACAAAAATGGAGGCAGAGGTACTGAGGGATGAATAAGGGGATGTTTTCTATCACCTAAATGGAACTCTTTAGAACAATATGATAGGATCCCTCACCACACTTATTCTGGAACATTGGTATGGTTTTGAAGAAGAATTGGTTGACAAACACGAAATGATATTAATGAATATCAAATGCAGAAAAATGTCAGAATATGAGGAATTCCACAAAGAATGGACTCAAAGAATATTTGAGGTAAAATATAGTCAGAATCTTTTATGGAAACAAGTCTACCTTGCAACAATCCCTAGTAAGCTTGTATAATATCTCAAAATGCAAGAGGTTTTCAAATTACCTTATTTGATGTATACTTGGGAAGAAATTTATTCTCTTATCAAAAAAGCCCTAATTGGACTATGTATAAATATGAAAGTCCATAAGTCTATCCAAAAATTGTCCCACCTACCTGATAACAAATCTATCTATGAGAAATATGGCTTATACCTCACAAGTCCCACCAGAAGAAAGAAAACGAAATTTAGGGAATTCAAAGAGAAGAAACCTCTGAACCAAGGTAGATATAAACAAAAAACTCACTATTATGAGCCTGAAGACATTAAGATGAAAACACATTCCAGCCAAGCAAGGCAATAAGTACAATGCTAGATTTGTGGAAAAACTGGACACATAGCAAGTTCTTGTCCAAAAGGGAAAAATTCAAGAATATCCAAAGGGCCAAAGAAGCACATCAAAAAGCTAGTACAGAAACGACACAACAACTAGCACACAGGGTTCACTGTAACAGATGTGGAGCAAATCATCACTTAACAAATCAGTGCCCACACCATCCTTTTGTCAAAAGAGAA